>JAVQKC010146282.1:0-11492 GCA_036025475.1 Philypnodon macrostomus | reverse complement strand
ACATTAAACATGCCCATGCTCGTAGTTAAACTGGAAACTGTGCACACACAGTAGATACGGAGGATGTCAAAACATTTCACACTGAAAACCAGAAATAACCAGAAACAAACTTTACTGTGTGAATTGCAATGAAACTAATGACAAATAGAACATAATGTAAAAAGTGTAGAAATTATGAGAGAGACAATAATAAAAAGTCTCAGGTGTAGAGACAGAGAGACAATAACAAAGAAGAACAGTGTAGAATGAAGAGGCAGAGAGTGTGTGTGTTGATTTTATCTTTGGCATATACATGATTTACACATTTCCCACACTCAAAAGTACACCACAGTCCTTCTGTTGAACCTGATGTCAGTGAGCTCCTCCTCCATCCCTCACAGAGGCTCTGGGTCAGTCCTTCTCACATCAGGAGCACAAACACAATACACACAAAGGTAACAGGAGTCTAAACCGTTAATGTATCTTTAATACCACTTATGTTAATACACTTATGGGAATATGAATCTGTCATATACAGCTGACACAGTTCAAAGAGATGTATTTTCAGTCAGTGTTTATGTTTATGTTGTTTATTAAATGTGCCTGTAGGGACTGAAGGACAGACACTGTACTCTTCCATTATTCAGCTGCACCATCAGGAATACACACTGTTTTGCTGACAACACATTTCTATTGTATTATATTCAGAGGATAACCTAAAGTGTGTTTTGTGACTTACTTACTGTTTCTATAGAACTATACAATATTAATACACTGAAATAACATTGGAAAGAGTTTACATAAAGGGATACACTGCTCACACACTGGCAAGAAAATGATGCACTTTCAGAAGCTTGGTTTTGTCACAACTAACTCAAAAGCCGTGACAAACAATGCCAGGGAGACACGTTTTGATTCATAATTAAAAATAAAATAAAAATATATATATAAAGTTAATCAAGAGTGTATCAATATGTTTGCTGATGGGTGTTGTATAAATGCTGGCTGGAGTGGAGAGAGACCTTCTTCACAGACCAGCTGCAGCCTTTATGCACACCTGGACCAGGACCTGTAACACACAAACACACAGGCCACACAATCACACTCACACACACTTGACATGCCCTGTCAAGCCAGGAGGGGACATTATCTATGGTTATAACTATAATAGTGTCAGGAGTCTACCCCAGCAATGAGGGCCTGAGGTGGGGTACACCTTGGACAATGGCAGGTAGTTGCAGGGCTGACACTGAGATTTACACAGGCAGACAACCATTCACTTTTTCAATAGGGACATTTACTTCGACCAATTCTCCTCCCACATCATCCAGTGATAATCAATTCTCAATTGGGAGGTGAGTGTTTATCATCAAGGTGAGAGGAGCCTGTCTGATGGAGCACCAATGTCCCACATGCTGCTGTTTGATTGGTCTGTCTAGAGATAGAGCTGGTCTCTCATTCTCTGCTGCATTAACTGCCACTTCATAATGGCCGCTATTCATTTTAACAGAGCTCTTTGTCCAGTGACCCAGTAAGATAAAGTATGGCCCACAGTGGACATGTAACAGGAGGGTTTAACATGAAGGTTCGGTCATCAGAATGTGAGCAGAGGTCTATACTCGAGTGGAGGTAGATGTCCAAAGCATTACTTGGAAAACAAGACCAAGACCTATATAATTATTGACCAACCATTGCAAATGATTTTAGCAATGCTCTGTTTGATTACAGTCTCCTCATCAAATGCATTGATGTGGCCAAGATAAGGTGGGGGTTAACGCTCGTCCAGTCAGTGTAAGTGTTAAGTCTTGACTTTTGCTGTGTCAAAACCGTGGTCACCCCAAATCATGACTAAGCATCTGTGGACCCTGTAATGTACTGTGAGCTGAATTTATTTCTTTAGTTATTTGTGAGATCCAATCTAATCCAGTGTAATATCTGTCAGTGTCTCCAAAACAATGTGAAGGAGGCCTCATTGTGGCTGGTGCACATCTCCAAAGTTGGTCTAAATAACTGACTTGACTATTGATTTGTGTTTGGTAACCCTCAAACTAACATAGTATTTTATGTCTATGGGTTAAAGTGTGCTGATCATTGACTTTCAGCTCTGTCTCATTTGTTTTCACTGTTGGAAGAAACACAGCCATCTTTATAATGAGACCAATTTGTGTTAAATGTTTGAATTGATAAGAACTATCCTGTGCTAATTTCTTTGTCAATACTGAGAGTGGAATGCACATGGGCTCAAATGAAACATCTATTCAATACCAGCTGTAACAACAGAGCACATCTATATCTACAATAACAAAATATCACATTTCAAAGCAATATTTTCTAATATTTTGTATCAACTGTTGTAAACTGAATGTATTGGCAGTGAGAGCATAACACTACATTAAAATACATAAAAAATAATCCTAATAGAATGGAGCTGTAACACAGCTGTGTAATGATAATGGTAATAACCATTTGAGGTGGCAGAGGGTCACCAGTTCGAATCCCCACCCGAGCCTACACTGTTGTTGTGTCCTTGGGCAAGACATTCACTCCAAATTGCATGAATGAATGTGGTTGTGTGATTGGTGTGTGGTGGTCAGAGAGGCCATAGGCACAGACTCCGTCAGCGTGCCCCAGTGTGACTACACACCAACGGGTGTGTCTGAGGAGAGAATGAATAATGTTATTCAATTCAATTCAATTTTATTTGTATAGCCCTATATCAAAACACAGTTGCCTCACAAAAAGAGATGCATGTAAACAATAAACAAAAAACAGGGTCATTGCAAACAGATAATAAACAATCAATAACACACAAACAACAGGACTGTCCCAGGACATCCCCTGTCCTTAGACCCTCCATCATGGTCAGGAAAAACTCCAAAAAACCCATTTATGGGAAAAAGAGAAACCTTAGGGAGAACCAAATAAAAGAGGGATCCACTCCCAGGACGGACAGGCTGTAGATGTGTCCAGGACTGATGGATGAGGTCCTTGTGCTGAGAGAGTTCACTGTGTGTGTGTATGAAGCAGGTTTAGTGGTACATCCAAGTGAATGAGGAGATAGTAGAAATGGGCATCCAGATGAATGAGGAGATGCAGCAGGTTTGGTTGGGGGGTGGGGGGGGGATCCAGATGAGACACGAACACAGCATAATTTATAACTGCAGATGCTAAAATACACCACAGCAGCATGTACTGGGTTGACAGTACATTTATAACAAATTCAGTGAATATTATGTGAGTTATATTTTTAATTTACTTGCCCCGAGTATCCGAGTAGAAATTCCCACATCATGGGCCGTTCCAGTTGATTTTTACAACTCGGAAATCCCGACCTCTATGTACAACTGGAACGTACCATAATATAGTACTATTTATTGTGGCGTTGTTAGTGAAAATTAGCAGAGCATTGTAATTGCATTTGTGTGATTGCCATTTGGTAGTGGTTGTTGGCACAGTGTGATTGCCGTGGTCTGACGTCAGAATGCTCCAGGGCAGTTGTGGCTATACAGAAGTACTTTACCACCACTGTGTGACTGGGGAGTGGATTATGTAATCACTGTAAAATGTGTGTTGTAGTGTGAAACTTAAGTGCCGACTAGAGTATGCTATAACTCACCACAATAACTCAAGTTCACACGATAAATCATGTCAGACACCAACACCCACTTTTCTCAGAATATAATCTCCTACCATCAATTAAATGAATGAACTCTAAAACCACTTCACCATTTCAGCACCAAGTTGGTTCTGCTCTCAGTATAGATCCTCATCTATAAGGTATCTATCTATCGTTGCTGCGTTCCAGACAACTTGGAACTCGGAAATTTCGAAGTCGGAGGAGATCAGGCTGAGCTGTTGTCGTCATGTGACGTCATGTCTTAGTGGAGAGGAACATGCTAAACAATAAAACTTTACCTGAACTGCTTCATAAACCTATTGAGTCTTATCGACCATAGACTACTAGATAATGTTCTTTTACAACACATTCTGGGAGTGTTTTTCTAGGTCATTTGCCTGAGCTTTGTAGTCTGTCCGAGCTACAAATGCATTGTATGCTGCTGAACTGAAAAACAGGTAAGTGGAACTGGATGGAACGTAGAGCCGTGGAGGATGGAGTTTCTATCCGTGCTCTTGCGGTAAAGGTTAGTACCCAGCCTGTCAGAGTCTCTGTACACAAGAATATTCAAGAAATTCATCTGATGTTTTTCATAGTCCATCATAAATGAGATTCAAGTACAGTTTTAATTAGATCAACAATGCATTTTGCCCATAGTCCCCCTTCAAACGGACTCAATGACCATTGTGACTAAAACAAAACAGAGATGGACTTAATGATTTTGATGAACTCCATGGAGTCTTTAACATATGAAGGAAGTGACGAGACGAGGGGCTGAAGGTGAAATCTTCTCTGTGAACGAGCCAATTGCCGAAGTTATTGGCCGTCCAGGTGGGACACCTGAAGTGAATCAGGAGTTTGATTTGAGAGCATAAACCTTTGCCCAGCCCCTCTGTCTCCACCAGGCAATGCCCATTTGTGAAGCATTTTTCAAACTTTGGCTGTGGGTTTACTATGGATCTGACCCAGGTGTTTAGTTCCACTTTAAGTACACTGAGACAATTAATGATTTTTCGTGTGAATGTTACACTTTTCTCAGTGTGGACTGATACTGACTCCTCAACATTGTGAATATTGGCCAATTCCGATTCTGTGAAAACTCTTTCAAATGAATCTAAACCACACAGTGTATGCACAGAAACAGCTGTATGTCTAGTGTTTGTGCAACAGTTTGAAGAATGCATTTGACCATCAACAAACTCCTACTCGGCCTCTTGTCTTGATTGGAAAACTCACTCATCATGATGTTTTCATTCCGGCGAGCGGCTCTTGAAGTCCCAGAGCTGCTGAGATGAAGGCATTCCAGGCGTCACATCTGCACTTCGTCTGCTCCATCTCTGTGAAGGTGGGTTAACGTTGAAAACATATCACCGCTGTCTTCAGTTAGGGAGGGTGACGGGACACAGGAGCGAGATAGAGAGGGTAATGGATGTGACAATGGTGGTCTGAAGAGTTGGTAATGTTTGCACTCGGGTTTCACGGGATTACAAAAACAAGTAGTGTGGTATAATGAAATCTGCAAAAATCTGCTTCACATTTTCACTCAGTACCTGATATTTTGACTTCATATTTGAGAAAAAAGTCAGTTATACAGTCAATAGTACAGTATACCAGAAGTTATCTGAGAAAAGAATGACACTTTAGCTCTAGTCACACGGGATTAGTATTATCTGGGGACATTATATGATTTATAATGATTTACCCCCCTACGTCTGACTTTCGTGTGGCGCATTCCCACAGGATAAGCAAAGTCTGTGATTTTACCAAAACTGCTGACCATGGATATGTACAGACACTATTGAACAGACTAGTAAACACAGACACTGTGCCCTAGCTCACACTTCTCCGTCTCACTGTGACCTTTGCCCAGGTCTCGAGTCTCTCTGCGGATCCCTGTGGGATCCCAGAGCGTGCCGTTGTCCGTCCCGTCTGATTTCTCTTACTTTCACTCATTATAAAAACGGTACCATACACAAGAGCGTATAAAGACCCTTAAATATGTTGGTCATGTGGAATGTTCAAAGATCCGGAATGGAGGTGACTGGAGCAAAAGTGAGTTAAAAAATGTATGATTCATGCTGAGGGACAGATCAATTCTTATGGTCGTCAATATTTCTGTCAGGACTTGTCCAGTAAAACCTAAAAAATCTATAATTTAAATTTTTTTCTAATGTTTCCTAACCAGGCTCTGACATTACCTACTTAGCAGAGTGGTTGTGATTTGTCAAAACCATCTTCATTTGCAATACTTTGAGGCTAATTCTAATTTTTCCATTGAAAATGAATTACGGTCTTGCCTCCATTTGCCTCCATTCAGGAATTTAGTTTACTTTCTGTTTACAAACTTTGAAAGGGTCTACAGTTCACAACTATATCTCTCTTTATTATGATATAACTTCTCCATTGGCACAGTTCCTTCAGCTCTTCTCCCTCCCATCTCCCCACTTCTCTTCATTCCAACATCTGCTTCTAATCTACGACCAGATTATAGACGTAAGCACGGCATCAACAACCTACCCCCCCCCTCCCCTAAACATCCAGCAGCTCATTTCCAGGCAGCCGCGAACGACCGGGGACTGTTTAGCAAGACGGGACTCTTGGGGAATTTCATCAAATAATTCTCATATGAGAAAAAATAGAAAACAGACATAACAGAGATGCTGACCGTGACCCCCGGAGGTAAAAGGTCAGAGGCCAGGACCCGGAGGATGGCGTGTCAAAGGTTAAGGGTTAACAGGTAGTGATGAAAGGTGAAGGGCTGTTTACGGGTTTAGCAGAAGGGGGCACGAAAAGGGCAGCACTTGTGTGTGTCTGAGATGACCACTGTCTGGGCTTCAAGCTGAAAGTCACTGGACACATTGAGATCTGTCTAGTGTTGACGGTTGTTGTGGGTTTTGCTCTAGTTCCCTATTTTATGTTGTTTAGATGAGTGTTTTGGGTTGTCAAAGAGTGCAGCTCTCAATAAAAATTATGAAGCTGGAATCTTACTGTGCATAAATGTTACAATAGGCTAACAGTGGGATTATTTCTCAGGATACTGTAAGACAAAAGCAGATTGCCCAAAAACAAACTCAGACTTTTCACACCAAGTGCCAGCTCCAAAAATTGCTGGTTCAAAAGCCCTGATAATAGGGACAAAACCAGTACTAACTGCAGCATCAAACTGGGCAAAAACTTGACTGAATGACTGAACTGAGACTAAACCAGGACTAAACTGAGTACTTCTGAGTACCAGAGCGAGTCTAAGTACCAAAATTGGTACATTTACCACAGAACTATTACCCTAGAACAGCTTGTATAGAGTCTGCACCTTGAGTTCCAGCTACTTACCAACTTCAACAAGACATGTATCCTTTAGCTAAACCGGTGAATATTATATCAACATGAGCCCCATGGTTTAGTTCAGTCGGTATAATGTGTGGTCCATATCCAGAGCTTGAATTGTTGTGAGTTTGAATCCAGCTCACAACAATTTGCAGAATGTCATTCCCCATTCTTCTCCCTGGGTTCCTGTCACACTACTGTCCCATTAATAAAAAAGGCAAAAAAAACTGGTTGGTAAGATACTTCTGTTGCCACAGTTGCCCTGAGACGGACTGACAGACCTGTGATTAAATGTCCACATTTTGCTCAAATCAATTTGCATTGGCTCTACCCAGAAAACATCTGCCTATTTGTTAGCCTTGCAACTAATCCACCTATACAACCTGTGCATATAGACAAAAATACTCTACTTCCTTGGCTCATTTGTTTACATGGACGGGAATGTTTGGTTGGTGCCACCCTCTGCCAATCAGATGAAGATATGTAAAACAGAAATAGTTATGCCAATAAAAATGTTGTATTTCTTCTCATCCTGCCCAGTTCCTATGTATTCTGCGGGCGGCTGCAGCTGTGGCCACAAACCAACAATCCTTCTTTCACATATATGTACTCAGATGGAAACTGTACAATATAGAAATACTAAGAAACTCTCCAGAGTTCTCACGAGAGGATAAGCAAGATCGATTTTTCACATTCACAGCGGCAGCATTTACACAGCACGACCACAGAGGGACGTGAATCTGAAATATAAATACAATCTGTGGTTAGCCCGTCGAGCTACATGTCTGTGAGTGATTTACTCCACGTCACAGAGTTTTTATTGTTGTAAAACCAGACAGCGACAGAATGTCAGAGAGTCCACCTCCCCAGACGCTTCACTGATGTAATGGTGATACTTGGATTGTGGCGTAAATGTGCAGCAGTAGTACACAATGTTCTAAACAGGACAGTGTAAGAGTTCACGCCAAGTAGTCGTAATGATATTTTGACATATATATTATGACATACAGTATATAGGGTCCAAACAGATAGAAGAGAGAGATACATTAAAGGCCTTATATTATGGTTCTTGGCACATTTCAGTCTATTTTTGATACATTTTGGTCACCATTTTACATTTTGCAGCCTCAAACACACAATATGAATACTCTCACTTGGACTTGATAGCAAATGCTCTGACCGGAACAAATCATAGTTTTGGGGGGGTTTAAAAAAACATAAACAAAGCCATGACACCCTCACAGCCCAACGATCTGCTCCAATCAGATATGTTGTAAAGTGGTGGTAGCAATAATGCTTCTCTGAGTGTATTTGTTGACAGTGCAGGAGCAGGCACTTCCTAGATAGGAGTGGTTTGCCCCTATTTGTGACATCACTTATAATACTAATAATGCATTAGTTTTATATAGCCCTTTTCTAGACACTCAAAGATGCTTTACAGTTTTATGCATTATTCATGTACTCCTCAGTCACACCCAGTGGTGGTAAGCTACACGTGTAGCCACAGCTGCCATTCTGAGCCTACGGCCCTCCGACCAAACAATCAACCACATTCATTAATGGACAATGGTGGTTTAACTGTCTTGCCCAGGGAGCCTCTGGTTCCAGGGCAAACGCTTACCCACTGCGCCACTGCCACCCAATATAGGTGAATCATAATTCAGCTCCAGGAGGGGACTATAGCTCAACATAATGAGTTACTCAAACATTTGATTTTGGTCGATATATTTATATCTAGACAAAGATTTTCTCTGTAAATGTTATTAATGTCTGTGAAAATATGGAGACTGGGACAATTTAATGGTTTCTTGACTGAAAACCGACAACTCCTTAAAGACATGTGCCCGGTTGAACAAAAATGGTGTTGAAAATAGTGTAGTATGTCTGCCAGGCCTGTAGGAGCGCTAGACATGGAGCATAAATAATAGATTATCAGAGAACACCTTTTTAAGCATTGGGACAAAACATTTTAAAACACTGAATCTACCTACCAGCAGCCAATGTTTTTGTGGCAGATGACACTTGTACCAGTGAGACAGAGAATTCCTCCAGTAAAATGAATTAAAATCTTTGTGAGCAGCCTGTTATACCATCTTTATATTTCTGTCTAACATCTAGCATTCATTAATCTTTGCTTTTCCCGGGTGACTGGAACCTATCCCAGTACCTATGGGCCTTAGGCGGGGTACACCCTAGGCAATGGCCAGTTAGTTACAGGGCTGACACAAGGACAAACAGACAACCACTCAACCATTCACTCTCACATTCATTCACTAGAGAGACAGCTTTTAGATGGACCATGTCTTTGGACAATGGGAGCTAACCAGACCTTGTTTAATAATTCTGGACCAAACACTGTCTTAACATTTATTGTACATAATGCTTCACTCTGCTCGAGTTGCATCATTGTGGGCCACTTTGCTTCAACATTCACGCAGGCATTGCATTTATTTTTACAAGTCACCAGAGCTTAGATGCTTTCTGCCCACATCTGGCCAATCACTGCAATCTCTGGCTCTATCTGATATACAATATAGAGCTCATTAGCCACTTTCCTTTTTAAATTAACTTCCGTCACACATAAAGATTGGACCTGAGGCCTACAGGCACACATTAATTAACATGGTCATACTATTTACCATAGACCTGATTGATATGTACATGCAAATTATACTATAAAAACAATTCAGCGTGTACATTCTCAGAGGTAAAGGTAGCCTCTTTTGGTTGAGGTAACTAATTCAAAAAAGTTGTTGCAATGACATGCTTTAATATTGTATACCTTACAAAACATATGAGTTTTTGTATTTTACAGCTCGCTACAATCTCTAATGCAGGGGTGTCCACACTATGGTCCTCAGGCTCACCTCTCAATTGGCCCAAATAATCCTTTTACTGAATGTGACTCTACATAGAGAGACACTAAGTGAAAAAACCTGCTGAACATATGTGTCCAGTAAACAGATACAACCGAAGGAGGGAGTAAAATGGGTCACCTCAGAGAGTGGCCCTGCTCGGTAATCATTTTTGACAACGTGGCCCTCAGTGAAAAGGTTTGTCCACCCCTGCTCTAATGACTCGAGTATGCTAACTCAAATGGCAACATTTATGTTAGAATTGTACATGGTGACTTTTTATAAATAAATGCAATAATGATGCTAATTTCTGGCAAAAAATGTTTGCTAAAAACAAAAAACAAGACTATTATTCCCTACTATTAAAGTACATATTACCAACGTGGTCAGCCAGTCTACTATGGTGGATTACTGGTCCAGTCTGCATGTCCTCCCTGTCTTACCATTGATTCTCTCCTTTTCTCCGGCTTCCTTCCACCGCTCAAAGACATGCATTAGTTAGAAGAGGTAAGTGGCTGTCTGTGTGTGTGTATGTCTCTGTATTGTTCTGGGCATAACCCACCTAAGTCCCATAGTGTCTCCAGACACCAGCAACCCCTAACAGGGCAAAACACAGGAAGATGAATAAATGAATGACTTATAAATGACACATTTGTAAAGATTGTACTCACTTTATATGAATTTTATTTTGATTTATTGTTGAGGTATCTTGCCAGCTTTACAGTGTAGTATTCTGGTTAAAGGCTTCTCATTGTTGACACTTGGAAACCCCTGCTCATTGACTCATTGTCTGAACACTAGCAGAGCAGTTGGAGAATGTGCGGACAGACACTGAGGTTGACTTTTAATTGGATCTTGCTAATCCCTCTGTTTATAGGCCTATAAGAATACTAAAGAAGGTCAGGGCACATTCTTCTATTGTGTGGCTGAACTGTGTGTGCGTGTGTGTGTGTGTGCGTGTGTGTGTGCGTGTGTGTGTGCGTGTGTGTGTGTGTGTGTGCGTGTGTGTGTGTAGGTGTGTGTGCGTGCGCGCGTGTGTGTTTTCCAAATGCAGCTTAGGTTTACATGTAATTAGGTAATTAAGATGTGGGCATGATGTCTGTACACTCAAAACACACACAGTATTTCTATAGGACCTAGAACTTCTGGACTACTGGGCTACACAGTTGTATCTTCAAATGCATATGGCAGCTTTTCATGTTTTTGACATTTTTTTACATAGTTTGATGTGATATTATTTGTGTTTTAAGCATTTGCTTGTTAAGAAAAAGAGTAGAATTGAAGCTGTTCATTGATCCTGTCCCCCTCCCGTGATGTCACGCTAGCTGCATTCTTTTTAAAGTGGAGCTAACTCCCTTGTAAGAGGCTAACTCCGCCCCCAGACAATTTTTCAAAAATTCCTCAAAAATGGGCAGGGCCGAAGACACAGAGGGGTACGCCCAATTGTGCGGGGGATGAGCGGGGGGTTAGGCGGAGGTGTGGTTCGCTACTGACAGAGTGACAGTGACAGCTAGCATAATTCGAAAGATGGAGAGTGACCAGAGTGATGGTAGTTGTTGTTCTTTTGAGGTGGAGGATTTTTCTCCTCCTTCACCAGAGTTTGAGGGAGGCTTTGTGGAGCCCAGTGGGCCTGAGCCGTATCGGTTCGAGCCGCTGGCTCAAAACGCTGCCTCCGTGATGCCCGAAGCCGGCGAAGCCGAGGCATTGCAGGGCTGAAT
>JAVQKC010146275.1:0-10772 GCA_036025475.1 Philypnodon macrostomus | reverse complement strand
AGTACTTCATGAGTATCTTAGCGAGTCCAACGGTTCTTCCGATCCAAAGCATTTCATTGCATTTTCTGACCCTGTGTTGAATATGCATATGACAAATAAACTGAAACCTGAAACCTGGTCTCAGACGTACAACACACAACGAGGACAGGGTAACTGGAGCCATAAAAAGGAACTCAAGCCAAGTCGTATTTCATTGTGCAAGAATAAATCTTGTGTAATGTCACTCATAACAATACTCTGAAGCTCCACCAAACATACATCTATTTTTTGTATCATCATATCACTTAATTATGTCACATGACACACACACACACAATATATGTCACAATGACAACTAAGAACTTCTAGATTAATGAGCTTCTGAAAAATGAATTATCTCAAATGTTTATAACTCAATGGTGTATGCTGTAGTTTCTGGTCCCTATTCTAAACAATTATGTCCAGACCAAATACACCGAGTAGAACTGGTATGATCACTCAAACTCACTTTTATAGACTGTTTTTTTTATGTACCGTATTTTCCACACTTTTATAAACTATAGAGCATTCAGCATGCTTTTATCTTGGCCGAGTGTTGAACTAAAAGCTACCTGACAGAGCAGAGACATGTGTGGTGATAGCCTCTGTCCAGACAGTGCTCTGCATTGATCTGTGTCTGATACAGAGACAGCAGAGTGACAGGTAACAACAGTCCCCTGATAACATCAGGCCAGACCTCTGTAGACGACTTCAGAGGTGACTGGCTGCTTCTCCGAACATAATCTAACATGAAGCATGAAATGTAGTGAAGTCACCGCTCAGTCCGTCACATTAGAGAAGAGCTGCCTTTTTAGCATAGTATTAGGTCAAAGGTACACACCCAGAGGAAGGATCAGGGAGATCCTTGTGGGGCCTTACCTGAGCACCCTTCATAATCTTCTTTGCTTTAGCATTCAGGTAGAAGTCTCCCCACAGCGTTTTCAGCAGCACCGCAGCTCTGATCCCCATCCTCTGGCTGTAGATCTGAGCAAACTGTTGGATGCTGCAAGATACAAAATGTAAAAGTTAATATCAGGCTTTTGTTTTTTTCCTGTATATTTGAAGTCCCAGATAAAAAGGTATTTATATCTATATTTTTGTCTAAATTTGCACTCATTCATTTACTGTTTACCAACTGTAGCATGTGGTTAATTATGGTTATACCTGTCCATCAGTGGAGAATGCCAAAATAAGAATTGATAGGATCTTTTGGTTGAACAATTAAACATCTTCAACAATTAATAATGTAAAGCAAACAAAATGCTCAGTCTCAATAGACACTAAGAAACACCAGGGACAATATTAATTCTTTTGAGTGGATCATTTAGGAGCTTTCCAAGAAACAAGGCAAGGCATTAGCAAACGTAATTGAAGTTAATAACTGTGAGTATCCACTGGGAACTTGTTGAGTTGTGTGTTACAGTAATCAGAGCAGAAAAGTACAAAGAAACAGCCCTGCCTCATGAGCAGACAGGAACATGAGCTACCAAAGAATTTCTACCATTATTATTAACAATGTTTCACTATAATGTTATAAAGGCATCCTGACATGGAGGACAACAGAAAGGACGTTGTCCGTCAAGAGCGCTTGTATTAAACTCATTCACGTTACCTCACATTTTTAAAACATCTTGCTCAAGACAGATGACACCAGCAGAATGGAAAATTCAAACTGAGCCAAGGGGACAGCCGTTTTGGGTCATTGATTAAAAACCAAGGTAATGGCCCCATCTAGTGGACATTTCAGTTGTGACCTGTTTGTAGATAATTTTGCTGTTTAGCAATGTTTGATTATTTTTGTTCTTGTTTTCCAGATTTTGACTGTGGTGCAATGATGTTTTTTCTGGTTTTGATGATAAAAAGGGCCCAAGCACTATTTATAGATTGACAGATTTGTTATTATGGAGTGCAATGATCAGGTGGTAGAGTGTGTTGTCCACTAATCTGGCAGTTGGCAGTCCAATTCTCATATTGCTGCTGTGTTTAGTAGCTAGGATGTCTCTGTCAATCTGCCTTGGGGAGCTGTAAAGTGTGTGACTGCTGGGTGAATGGATAATGGAGTGCTTAGAAGACATTAACAACACTATAATTGGATATGAAAACCTTCTTTCAGTTTCTATATGCGAGTTTATATAATTCAATTTGATGAATAAGCCAACCTCGAAAGGCAAGCGTGACTGACCTGAAGCCCCAGCCGTCGATGGCGCTGGCGAACACCACATTGCCTTGGTCTGGTGAGAAATACAGGTTTGAGTCGTCCACTTCGTCCAGTCCAGCGCTCCAGTCATAAACCTGCTCCACACTCAGCTCCTTCTCCATCTCCTCACTGTCCTTCTCTGCCCGCTCCTCCAGCACTTTGGACGTGAACAGGGACCCAGTCACTGCATTCACCTAAAACAACAGCATCTTTAAAAAACTGTATTTTTATTTTTTGTATCAAAATAAAATCAAACCAAATAGATCTTCAACATCATGTATCAATTTATTATGCTTTTAAATGGTGTCCTGTGACTGTGCTCTGACCTGCTCCAGTATCTTCTGCAGATGTGTGTAGGCCTCCTGAGACGTGAGCTTCAGCTCCAAGATCAGTCTGTCAATTTTGTTAATCACCAGAACAGGACGGATGTTCTCCAGCCAGGCCTGTCGTAGCACCACCTGAGTCTGTGACATGCAGGAGTTAAAAAATAGTTTTAGTATTTTTGAATTAATTCTAGAAACTGTCCCAAAACTAGTGTCACATTGTGTAAGACAAATACAGTCAAAGGTATTGAATATTTTCTCAGCAACAGAACATTTGTAAATGGTCAATATTATGATTTTATACAGTATAAAAACACAATTTGTCTGAAGAAGAAAAGTCTCCTCAGTAAATATTTTGTTTTGCAGATTGACTGAGTGTACGGAGAGTTACCTGTGGGCACACTCCCTCCACTGCATCCACAACAACAATGGCCCCATCACAGAGACGCACAGCAGTAGACACCTCAGAAGAGAAGTCCACATGACCAGGAGAGTCAATCAGATTCAGTAAATACTCTTTCTCTCCTAAAAACAAACAGAAACAAATGGCTGGTATAAGACAGTTGAATTTCTTAGTTTATCTTAAAAAAACTGAAAAATAAAATAATAATTAAATAAATAACACAATTTTAGAAAATTGAAAAAAAATCTATTAAATTCTAATAATATTCAATTAAATTAAATATTCTGTTAGATTAAAAATGTAAAGCTTACTGTGAGTGAAGTGGAGAGAGATGGCACTAGACTTCATGGTGATTCCTCTAATCTGCTCATCCTCCCTGCTGTCTAGGTACCTGAGCTGGGAAAAACACAACAATGGAAAATATATTTTCATAACTTAAAAGACAATTACACATTTTGTGAAACCCAAAGATTTTACCTTTCCAGCGAGTCGACTTGATATGATCCCATTGTTTGCCACTAAACAGTCAGCTAGAGTTGTTTTACCTGCAAAGACATTTTATACATTCATTTAATAATCGAATAAAACACCATATAATCTGTTTTATTATGAATACTGACGATGCATAAAAACTGTGCATCACATTTATGATCTGAATTAGGGCTGGAATCCAAGGGTAATACGCCTTACATGGCTCACGATAATCTCTCAATATTGCGATAAACTGTATATTGCACATAATGACGTACAATAATGACTGTTTTTAAAGGAATTAAGACTGTATTCAAACTGTGTTCCCTTGAATGGATTATCTTTTGTATGAATGAATTTTAGAATGGTGAATACTTCAGTTGTATCTCACAAACAAGTCGACTTTCTCAAAATAAACACAATTCAAGTACATTGACTCAGCCAGGTTCCAGTTTTGTGAAATATACAAAATATGATTCATTCCGAAATCAATACAGCAGCTTGCCGTATCAATACAGTATATATATAATATTTTTTTGTTTTAAATAAAAACACGATATATCAGAATATCAATATTGTTCAACCCTAATCTGAATAGTTTTTGTGTCATACCCAATCCAGTTTGAAACAATACAAATATAGTTATATCAAACACTAAATAAAGTGGAAGTTATACTGTAAAACCTCAAACTAATTTGATATTTTTGCATATTCATTACACAATAGTTTATTGCACACAAAAAATTCAAGATTAATTTTTTATTGTGTCTTCTGTAGGCTACAGCTGATTCAGATAGACTGCACTGTTCATAACATCACGTCATAATATCTACAAGTGACTCACCATGGTCCACATGAGCCAGGATACATAGGTTCCTGATGTTGGCGGGGTTTCTCTGCAGAGTTTTTAGCTTCTCTAGGCCGGTGAGTCCCATAGTTAATAACACTTTCAACAAATACAACAATTAATGACGATACACCTAATGCTGATGACACACTCCACTAACCTAACTTCAAAAATATGTGACGAATTAGTGCATCTGGCAAACAGCACCACAGTAAATCTCTTAAACAATCACATTACAGATAACACTACCGTATCTATAGTAAACACAATAGCGATTCTTCCCGAGCTGACGCTGACTTTTCTCCATGAGCTGTCAAATGAAATGAGGCTACAGTGGCTAACCGGCTAGTGCTAACCACCCCCAAACAGAAGAAATATAGAAGAGCGGCATCTTTATATCCACACAAATACTGTACATTAAAATGGTGCTGAAATGTGTTCAATATAGATGCAGCAGAGGAAAAGGTTCTAATTCAAACACATGTGGACATCAACTACTCACGTTGTTTTCCCGGAAGTACGTACTCCAAGTTACCCCCGCCTACTCGCTCGTATTGGCGCTGCGTTCACTGGCAGTTGTAAATGAACAACAGTGTGAAATGTATTGGGAGATTTATAGGCTACTGCGTTTAGAATATACGCTAGTAAATAAATAAGTAATTGTTTTAAAAGATATATGTGTCTCAAAAACATATATATATAAAACTGAGCATATTTCACTTAGCCTACGAAACAGTTATGCAAGCGGCCACTAGGTGGCGGCAGCACACTAGGTCTCTGACAACATTGCAGTAGCCTAGTGCAATGGTGCTGTGCTGATGATTTTGTTTTGATTGAAAACGATGACTCTGGTTTGTTTGATGAATTACAGCAAACATGATAATAATTGTATGGTACACATCATTTAAGCTCCGGTGTGATAATATAATGCATCAGTTTTATATAGCGCTTTTCTCAAGACGTTTTACAATTACATTAATCATTCACTCCTCAGTTACAACTGGTGGTGGTAAGCTACTTGTATAGCCACAGCTGCCCTGGGGCATACTATTTTTTATGGCCCACGACCTAGCTTTGAAATGATTGAGACCAATGATATTTCTGAGTGTTATCTGCATCTGCAGTTAAATGATAATGATTGAATGTGATGTGAAAGTGAAGGTAATTGTTGTCAGTTCTTGTACACCTCTGTGTCAGCCCTGCGAGTAATTGGCCATGTCCAAGGTGTGCAGCCTGTGTGTGTGTGTTTATTGTGCAAATAACCTGAAAATAGTCACCAGTTCAGTGTTTGAAAGAGTCTCCTATAACTACTGTTTAGCTAAATTAGTCTTCCAGACAGACACAAATATTCACACCCAGTAGAGTAGGCAAAGATCTGAATGATATAGTCAAAAGTTCCACTATGTTTTGAACTTTTAGTCAAACTAAAATGACCCCATGGAGTGAGAGAGGTCCAGGATGTACCCCACCCACAGCCCATAGCTGCTGGAATAAGTGGAGGAAGGTGAAATGAAAGTGCTTTTCTATGCAGCATTTCTCTCAAATCTAAAACATCTAATGAATGAATACATGTATTTTCCAGCAGTGGGAAACAGCAGGAGAGCAGCAGTGAATAGACATGGAGCACACTTCAGAGATGCTCCAGTTAAAGGCACAGCGGCTCTTGTATGGCGCTCATTTTTAGATAAACAGCTTAGTCTCATTCTGTAAGTGGATACTTGCCAGGTGCTCTGGATTCCTCCCACCAACCAAACACATGTTTGGTACAGGCTGTGGTTATGAGGGTATAGGTATGAAGAGAAAGACCATTCAAACAAGCGGTGGAATGTAACAAAGTAAAAAATACTTTAAATTACTTTGATGTAAAAAGTATTTTGAATTTTGGTTTGAAGTGGAATAATGAATAAACAGATTCAAATATATTATATAATTAAGCTCTAGTCATATGCTTATGGAATAGACGTGTGTAGTGGTCCATAAACAGTAGGAGCAGCTTTTTAATTCAAATAAATGCCCTGTAGAAAGGTCAGCACTGCAGCAGCAGCTCAACTCAGTGGAGATCAGTCTATCAGTACAATACAGTCAAGGCTGCAGACTATAGACTATAACAGACTATAGACTATAACAGACTATAACAGACTATAGACTATAACAGACTATAACAGACTATAGACTATAACAGACTATAGACTATAACAGACTATAGACTATAACAGACTATAGACTATAACAGACTATAGACTATAACAGACTATAACAGTCTATAGGGTATAACAGTCTATATACTACAACAGACTATAGACTATAGAGTCTTCCCTCTGATGTATAAGTCACCGCCTGAGTGTGTGAAATGAGGAAAATTAGATCTTCAGAAGATCTTTATAAGTTCAGCAACATTTGCACAAGCAGCACAGTTCTACATGAAACTGAGGACATCAGAACTGAATGGAGTAACTGAGTGTTTGTATTAGGACACACACTGTGACTTGTCTCCAGAGCAAGGGTAGCATCACGGTGATACAGATACATGTAGGGCTTATAAGCAGATTATAATACGTAGGTGGTGTCACACGTAAATGGGTGTGACTCGTTTGACTTGGGGAAAAAATTGGCCCGCAGCAAAGCAAACCTGGGGATCCATTTAGGTTACTGTTGAAGTCTCTTCCCTTGAACTGGAGATTCAAAGAGCATAGGTAAAGCTATATTTCTTCAAACAGAACCACCAATATTAATGTCAGCTCAAGGTGGCCAGTTATGATCATTGTTCTGTTGAGCAAAGACCAAAAAAGTATTTCAATTACTCATTTTGAATAATAATCTAGATACTTAGGTGCCCAAAGACAGAGCCGTTAGCATTTCAAACTTCGGGTCAGCCAAGTCTGCATGTCCTCCCTGTGTTACCATGGGTTCTCATCATCCTAAAACATGCATGTGTGAGGGAAACTATAGTCAATCTAAAGCCAGTGAGTGATTGTCACTGTGTCAGCCCTGCAACTCTGTTCATCCACAAAGCCTCAGTGTAAAGTAAACCAGTAAAGAAATTGAGCAATTCCAGATGTTTAGCCCATGAGCAATTCATCATCTTTTGTTATACTCAAAACCTGGCATATTTGGACTGATTGTATTCTCACAGGCAAAACAACTAATTGGGGATCATTCTATAGAAAAACACACTTAACAGTTTCGCTTAAGTGCTCAAATGATTAAAAAAAAAGAACTAAAAAATAAGTAAGTGTAGCGTACTAAAGAAAATTTACCACCTTGTGATTTAGATGTTCCATTATTATTTGACTTGGAGAGAAACTATAATCAGTAAAGATATATCGAAATTACAGATGTCTAGTAATAACAAGAGGAAGATTTTGGAAAGTTGATTAAAGTGTCTCGTGACCCTACATCAACACCACTACAGGCCTCCGAGGGTTACAGTGAGTGGCAGTGCCTCGGGCAAACTGCTGAACGTTTCCATATGCACTTTCACATTTACACTTAAAAGCCTTGTTCTGTGAGTGGCACCTGTCGAGACACACCACAGTTTAGTGGGTAAGAGACTTGACCACAGTCTGCTCCAAAAAGTCAGTTTTTGAGATGTTGTCAATATTAACCCTATTATGCTTAATGGGGCAGAAACTCAAGCACAATTTAAATTCATAGTCAGATTGAAAGCAATGCAGGACTAGTATATAATACAGTGGAGTTATAAAAACAGCAGTTGCAGACTGTGTATAAATACAATGTTACAATCACAACTTTCTAAAGTTATTGCCCCTCAACGTGACCAGGAACTTACAGGAACTGCAATCTTATTCAAAAGTTGTAACTTGTGTGTTGAAGGTTTTATCAGCAATTGTCCTGAACCATGGGGTCAATTGGGGTGGCTGTTGCGCAGTGGGTAAAAGTTTGCCCTGGGTTGCTGTTTCGAAAATCCACCCGAGTGCATACTGTTGTTTTGTCCCTGGGCAACCCACATTGCCTATGAATGAATCTGGTTGTATGATTGGTGTTTGGTAGTGAAATAGGAGCAGCCACGCCTAGATGGCAGCCACACTTCCGTCAGACTGCCCCAGCTGTGGCTACACAAGTAGCTTACCACCAATCTGTAAAGAGCATTCGATTGGCCAGAAATGTGCTATATAAAACGGATGATATATTTTGTGAGATTTTGTAACACTTTGTATTGTGTATATATAGGTTGACTATTAAGCTATAGGTTATAGGCATTTACAACTGCACTTTTCGCTGACCAAGCCTGAATATTATATTCTGCTCCAGACTCCCATCTGTATGTAATGCATAAACCATTTCCTACTGTCTTGTACCCCCTAATGAGAATCTCTGTCTGGTTTGAGCTTGCACTGCCCCAGATTCACATAGTTCTTGTTGAATCCTAAAACCTGCTGTATGTTCACTTTTTCTCTCTCTATTAGTTGAAGTAGTTTGCGTTTTGCTGTATCATCTCTGAGACTGCCCTGAGGAAGAGGAGCAGAACAGAGGAAGCAGACATGATGATAGTGTAGAGACTAGTTAGACCTATAGCCCCTTGACTGATGGACACAGACTGTCTTTAGTGAAACCCAAAAGTCTGAAAACCAAAAAAAAACAAATCACAGCCAGGTGGTGGATCATCAACCTCCAGTCTAGAATGTCCTGGAGCCACATGTATCTGGTCGCGACCAACAACACATTAAACAGATGGGGCGGATGGGGCGGATGGGGCGGATGGGGACGGATGGGGCGGATGGGGACGGATGGGGAGGATGGGGCCGGATGGGGACGAATGGGGAGGATAGAAGCGGATGGGGCGGATGGGTTGGATGGGTTGGATGGGCCGGATGGGGCCGGATGGGGCCGGATGGGGAGGATGGGGGGGGAAGGGGGGATGGGGCTTGATTAGCTCTTTGACTGGAGCTAACTGCTACACACTGCTGTGGAGATCGTTGACAGTGGAGGCAGTAGAAAAGCTCTGAGACGGTCAAACCTTGGTTAAGATACTGCAGACTCTACTTAAGAGTTCAGGTAGAAAGAATCCCAGCCAGATTAAAACAAACTTTGGAGAGCAATTTAAATTAGAGAATCCTTTAAATGAATGTGTCTGCAGGCTAACTGTCCCTCCATGGATCATTCATCTTGGACACCACTGTGGATTTAAGATTGCTTCTAATCACCAAAAAGAATCAAGTCAACAACATATAAATGAACAACACACTTCAAAAGAATATTGATCAATTTTAGAGATGGATCTAAGAAACGCCGTGGCGGTGGTGCAGTGGGTAGATGCTCGCCCTTCAACCGGAGGGTCGGTGGTTCGAGTCTCCCCCCGTGCACACGCTGTCGGTCCCTCCCGTGGACCCACCACCCACAGGAGGTACCATAAAGGGCTGGTGCAATGTGGATCGGGCGGTGGTCAAAGGCGGGAGTTCCCTGCTTAGACAGTTGCCTCCGCGACCCGGTTTCGGACAAGCGGAAGAAAATGGATGGATCTAAGAAACAAGATCAGACCTTTTAACAGAAATGTTTCATTCATTACATAGAATTCATTCATTCAGGGGTCAGGTGGGATTTATATGGGTGCCTATAGGGGTGCCTTTATGGGTGCCTATATGGGTGCCTATAAGGGTGCCTATATGGGTTCCTATAAGGGTGCCTATATGGGTGCCTATATGGGTGCCTATATGGGGAGATGGGGGTGCTGATGCTGTTGCAAAGACTGATTTGTTAAAGGATAGTATTGGCATTTCTCTTGCGTTTGGTCTTCCATCCAAAACACTGTGAACAAAAAATATTTTTTAACTGTAGCAGGTGGCAGTCTGTCATTACCAGGTTAAGGCTGGGACGTTGTGGGCTGAGAAGTGGGCTGGCTCTGAGCAAACACCTGGAAATGGACAAATAGAGGAGCGGACTATCTCTATGATTGTCTGAGTGATTGTCTCAAGAGTTTGATTTATTTCTGTGTCAGCGCTGGAGAGTGTTTGGGAGCTCTGAGCTGGTATTTTCTCTATTTTCCTTGTTGTTTAGGTAAAGTTATCAATTGCTTTTGTTAATGAGGCTACTTAGTATGTCCCGGGGCCTGCTTCAAAAATATTAGATCATATAGAAATAAAGCAGCCTCTTGAGACATAGTAAAGACAGACTTATCCATAACATGTTTAGAAAGCAGTCTACAGAATACATACATACAGATATATCCACAGGTCTCAGTCTGAGCCCCTTAGTGCCCATACAACGATAAATGGTACTCGTTACATTTGATAGGACACACAGAGGTGGTAAAAGTACTCTTACTCTTTCTAGATTTACAAGATTTTACTCAAGTAAGAGTACAGGTACTTCAAAATAATATTAGTAAAAGCCAAAAGTATTGTGCAGTAAAGCTACCTTATGGAGTACAATTTATTTAAAAAGTAAAAAAAAAGTAAATGTAACTGAGTAAATGTAACTGAGTAAATGTGACTGAGTAAATGTGACTGAGTAAATGTAACTGAGTAAATGTGACTGAGTAAATGTGACTGAGTA
>JAVQKC010146267.1:0-10617 GCA_036025475.1 Philypnodon macrostomus | reverse complement strand
TAAATGTAACTGAGTAAATGTAACTGAGTAAATGTAACTGAGTAAATGTAACTGAGTAAATGTGACTGAGTAAATGTGACTGAGTAAATGTAACTGAGTAAATGTGACTGAGTAAATGTAACTGTGTAAATGTAACTGAGTAAATGTGACTGAGTAAATGTAACTGAGTAAATGTAACTGAGTACTACCCAGCTCTGGTTGTATATAATTAATGCCTTGTTGTTGTATTTATGTATATTCTCGTCCATCATTCCTGAATTTACGGTCTTGTTTTTCGAGTTCATTTTTTACATGGTTTTCCAAACTTTGAACTAATCCATATTATTTTATTGAAAGCTTGTTCTTGTAGACGTGTGTTTGCGTCTCATTGTATGACCTCATTATCGAATAGTCATATATCTAGACATAAAAACACACTTTCCTTCTGATACAATTATGTGTTTGTTGTAACTCCTTTTACAGCAGACTTGTATGCGCCAACAGAATACAACTATGAAGTCTCTGGAAAGGTCAAGCTCATTATATAGTAGGTGGGGAACACAAATCCACATCATATGGACATGACAATAAACATGTACAAACGAGTGCAATTCAATCCATACACTTATAGAAGATAATTACATTTAACATTCACACGATATATATAGTACTGATTCATAAAACACTTTTAAGATCTGTCTGAGGTCTGCAGATGAAAAATAGCCTTCTCAGGCAGATGAAAAAAATTGTGAAGAGGTTCTGTATATATGAGTTAGTGTGATTGTGTTAGTGTGTTTGGTGGTAGTTTTTATCATGGCATGGCTGCCACATCTCTGTCAGCGTGCCCCAGGTCAGCTAAGGCTTTTAAGTTTTAAAGTACTTTGGGTGCCTTGAGAAGTGCAATTTTTAATATTATTATGATTATGATTATGATTATGATTATGATTATGATTATTATTATTATTATTATTATTATATTATTATTTTTGTTTCACTATATTTCCCTGTTTTATGTTGCTGTGTTGTTTGTCTCAAAGGAGAACATATATTCTGATTGGTCACTGTTTAGGGCCAACACACACTGTCCACCTGTGTGTAGAGTTCCCCATCATGGAGGATATGCCTGTCTGGACCCTGACCTTTGACCCTGAGGCCTGGTCTCTTGGGATATGACCCCCCTGACCCTTAGCTCAGGCAGGTGCTGCTGTAGCTAACATGAAGAACAAATGGTTAGCAGTACCCCCACCACCACCAGCGCTAATGTTGGCTTTAGCACACGAGCTAATGGGCCTCTCCAATTACCTGTAATGGTGTTTGATCTGCGCCTAAGTGTTTCAATACGCACCTAAAATCACACTAAATTACTCATCACTAAAACATATGTGGAATAATGGCTCAGTGTATTCGGCTTTGACTATTTCTCATTTAAGAGATTTATGTTTTCAAATAATTTATGATGGTGCCATTTATGGCCTTTGGGTTTTTGGGCAGAAAAAGATGCTCGTTGATGATGGGCTGAAAATCATTTTATAGTTTGGATTGTTTTAATGTATTTCTGTTTTGTTGGCTGAGAAATGTTGCCAGAAAACCAAAGTTGGAGGTTGTCTGTAGAGATCTACTGGAACTAACAAGGAGAACTGTACAACCCAATCTGTGGAGTCTTCATGTCCTCCCCGTGTTACGGTGGGTTCTTTCTTACTTATCCCACTGCCTTTAATGTAGGATGTGCATCGTCCATGGTGTACCCCCACCTCAGGCCCAAAGTAGCTGAGGCAGTTATAAAAGGAGCGGATGAAAGAGGAAACATTTCCAAAAATGTTCACATCGTGTTGTTAGCTATAATTCTAACCCTACAAAATTCCTTTCCCCACCATCTCCACCATCTCCACCATCTCCACCATCTCCACCATCTCCACCTTCTCCACCATCTCCACCTTCCCCACCTTCTCCACCATCTCCACCATCTCCACCTTCCCCACCATCTCCACCATCTCCACCTTCCCCACAATCTCCACCATCTCCACCTTCCCCACCTTCTCCACCTTCCCCACTATCTCTACCTTCCCCACCATCTCCACCTTCCCCACCTTCCCCACAATCTCAACCATCTCCACGTTCCCCACCATCTCCACCAACTCCACCTTCCCCACCATCTCCACCATCTCCACCATCTCCACCTTCCCCACCATCTCCACCTTCCCCACCTTCCCCACCATCTCTCTCTCGGTGAACACAGACAGATCCCTGAGCAGCTGCGTCATTATAAAACTCTTTTGAACTTCACACTGGAGTCAAACGCCACATGTGTCAGAACAAGACAGATGTGCTGCAGCTGCCCGTGGCTCTACTTTCTCCGGGGGTACACTTCTGTCTGTAACCCCCCCTTCACATACACAGACACACACCATAGAAAACACAGACAACATCCACATCGGTAAATCAGGACATCTACCAACACACACAAACACCTGAACAATGTTTGATTTTTGAGATAAAAAACACTTCTGTAAATGAGGTGGGGGATATGGTAAAAATATAATATAACAATATTATTAAGTCACGATTATGATTTTGATTTGATCACTGCTGCTCTTGTTGTCTTCATAAAACAATGTACATCCAATCCAGTGTTTTATTAATATGAACACTGGCATCGTTAAAGTAAAAATTACACTGAAAAGCAGAGCATGAATTCAATTATTATATCATGATTCAACAATCTTTCCAGATTAGCAGATCGTCATAAATTCAATATTTAATCGTCATATCTCCCACTCCTACTTTAATAATTAAGACGAATCAAAATTGAATGTATTGTTTTGACTGGGTGCTTGGGTGTGCAATAGAAAAAGACCATAATAATTAAGAAGCTCAAATTTGTACAACGTCACCCTTTCTAGTGTTCACCAGCTGGGGGCACTAGTGTCAATGTGTTATTATTTATCTTGTCAAAAGTGTTTGGAGCCCAGCTCATCAACTATGGGCCTAAGACGGGACAGATAATTAATTCTCAATAGACCATTTCCAGTTCAGCTAGGTCCACTTTATTAGGTCTGAAAATGCCTACAAAAAAGTCATATTAAAAACATATTTACAATAGAAGCCTGTTTGTGAATATATTTAGACACAGCACAAATGTGAGCTTTTTATTTTTGACATCAGGAACATGTGGTTATCTTCATGTGTGCTCACATTAATCACAGACAGAGTGAACGAGTGGAGGACAGAGTGTACAGTTAGACAAAGTGCACTTGTATCACCAGAGTTTAGTATTTAGATCTGAACGATAATTGCAAATAACCGGTGATGAATGCAGTATTAGGCACAGTAAACCTCTATGGTCTGCAGAACCACTTGTGAAATCTTGTAAAACACTTTTACAGTTTGTCTCTATCCCCAACTCGGGGTGACCTGTTACATTTTTACTTCACATTCTGAAAAACATCCACTTCAGTAACAGTGAAAATGTGATGGTGTGGTGGTTTATTGCTATCAACCATTTGCTATTGAAAAGACAAAAGACATCACAGAAGCATTTATATATAATATTATTGACTGTGGTACTACAGAGCCTCTCAAAGTTCTAAATTCAGGAATGGAGGCAACTGGAGGCAAGACCATAAGACATTTTCACTGGAGAAATTAGAATTAGCCACAAAATATTACACATTAAGATGGTTTTGACAAATGCCATCCACTCTCTACATGTAGGTGATGTCAGAGCCTGGGTAGGGAACATTAGTGAATGTACCTCACATTGTCTGTTTATTTAATCTACACATTAGTATATAAGTAGCATTTGCCTGGTTTTACTGGACAAGTCCTTACAGAAATGATGATGACCACAATTGTTCTCATCACAAATCTTGCTCCAGTCGCCTCCATTCCGGAATTTTGAACGTTCCATATGACAAACATTTTACAACATCTTCTGAACACTGTGGTTGGCTGAATAGTGTCTATATTGTGGGTAGACCAGTTATGGTTACCAAATGGTGTAGATGTGTTTGACTTTGCATCGGCACACAAGTTCACATTCCTCCTTTCATAATAAATGTAATGTTCATGAACTCCACGAACACTGAAGCGGAGACAGTGGGTCTACAGAAGATCAACAGAAGACTAACCCAGGTCAAACCTTCTCATTTGTTGTTTATTTTATTTAGCATATGTAATTAGTTTAAACTCACGGGTCTCATGAACCATCTGTTACCACCAAATGGTAACCAGCCGGACCGTGAACATTCAGACTTGGTAAGAACTACTGTGCGTCCTTAACGGCCAATCGGATTGGGTCAAAAGCACACATGTTCCTTCCTAACATGGTTGTGAATGCTGCTAAACCTGTTGTAGATACATTAAAGGTTCCCAACAGTCAGAGCAATAGGGGAATTATCCACAAACCACTTAATTCAAAACACAACAGAACAATAGTACTCTGGGGAATGAAGTAACAGATCCTCACTCTTCCAGTGGTGAGCCTTCTTCACAAATATATTCTCATTCAGACCTCCTCAGTCACTTCATATAACCACATAAAGGTACAGGTACTCGGTCAGACTCGGGGAGGAGAAAGTGCAAATATTTTGGTGCTGGGTCCTATTGTCTCTTCATGTCTTCAGCCCAGTCGTCTGTTCAGATGTGGTTCCTCCTCAAACCAGGCGCCCGACTGCCAACGCACACACACAGACAGTAGAGGGAAGAGGAACACCGTTAACTCAGGTGTTTGAGACAATGGCAAAATGGCCGACAGAGACAGTACATTCAGTAGAATATTACAAAATATGGTTACCGCCTCCATTAAGCCACAATAGAAACCTCAGGAGCATTGTATTCAACAGATAATGCATTCATGAAATAGACTAACTGTGAAATGACCTGGACTAAAGGTTGGAATGTTCACAATATGTGCTCAGAGTTGGCTACATTCAATTATCATATTGGTAAAATAGAAAAACAATGAACTGCATAAGGGTCAAATACTAAATGCCCACGGACCAGAAATACATTTTTATTTTTGCCCTTCTGAGTTTGGGCCTCCCTCGTTTAGAGGAGCCACAGCATTTAGCGAATAAATCAAATACAATTACTAGTTCTAATTTTAATGCACTATTGTTGAAAGTACATCATCCCACAAGGCAAACAAATACCACAATACAATACTGTACATTGAACACTGAATGTTGATGGAGGCTGCCCTTTCTATAAACCCCCTTGTGTCTATGTCTCTCTTCACATTTTCTCACTAATACGATACAGAACGGATGGTACTATAAGTCAAAGTGTTTTATGTTTGTTGCATGTGTTTTTAAACTTCATCAGGACAAAAGGATGGACTCCTCTCTCATGAATCAGACTCTGGGTTCAGGCTGAAGAGTATACAGACATAGAGAACCGTCTGGGAGAACTGGAGCTGGATAAAGGGCTGAGATTGTTCACAGATGGCCGAGGAGCAAGGGTCTAGAGCAGCCTCTAGAAGAACTGAGTCTTACTGAACGTCAGCTTTTGTTTAAGGCCTGGAAAGTGAACATGCCTTTTCATATCTTTTAGACAAACAGTATGTATTTCTATGTAATTACCCATTTCAATGTGAAAACTGCATAAATAGATATATTAGACCACAAAAAAATAGTATTTGTACATTCTTTAGTGTGTCTGTGCTGTGCCGTAGAGAGCTCACTGCAGGCCCATGTGTCAAACCTTTCGAAAAAACATCAAGCCTATATTTACTCTTTTGGGATTGGGTCAAGTCTTCTCAAGTCACAGGGCTCAAGTCAAGTCTAAGTCCCGAGTCATTTGTGTCCAAGTCCAAGCGGAGGCACAAGTCTTTATCAAGTCCAGTCACAAGTCCTCACATTTGTGACTGAAGTCTGACTCGAGTCCAAGTCATGACGTTCCAGTCCACACCTCTGCAAGATTATAATACAATATAACAGCCAATCCCAAAGTGATGAGTGTCTTCAAAACCTGAAAATCTCACATGGCCATAATCTTACATCAGTAAAATGCACATGTAGTCATTGATTTGAATATACTGTTGTCTACATGTATGTCATTTATTGCTGTCTAAACATGTTGAGGGACCCCCTACTTCTAGAAATGGCAGCCATATTAACCCTAATTAAGTTTATTACCTGTTTATTACCAAATATATGACTTTTCAGTTAGTTGAATGGTTGGGAGACCTAAATCACATTTTAGCATATATCAGTCATATATTTTAAGTCTAAAATATTGTATCATGGTCAATGATAAAATGAATTCCCATTATCAGAACAACGGAGAGGTCTGTGAGGAACTCTATATATCATTATTGTTCTGGTGCTGGTGGGGGGTGGCTGTGCACCAGCTGAATCCACTAGACCCTGTCAGGACCATGTGTAGACCTAGTCCCAGACCCAGACTAAAGCTGGCTCACCTGACATGCATCGCTGTGGTCCATAAATCACACTTAAATTGAGAGCTGCATGAGTCCTAGTGTTTTCACATATATTTTAAGTGGATCTGATCAAATATTATAGCCTACTGTTCAATCCCACTGTGTCTGAATATAAGACCACAGATGTTCACATGTAAAGAAACTGAATCAACCAACATGTATGACCAACAGCACAATGTGGATAAAGCTTCCAAATGCTTTCTGTGGTTAAATCTAATCTCAATCTCAATTTAAAATGATGTTTCTGTTTGACTTGTTACCTCAGACACCCAAAGAACCAAGTAAAACAATTATTAATTATTTAGCCTGAAGTGGATTAACTGATTAACACTGACAATGCTATTATGCCACAGCAAAACATCGGCATATGAATGAATGTGTTTATGTGTTTGTGTGTTGTGTGTTTGTGTGTTGTGTGATTGTGTGCTTGTGTGTTGTGTGTTGTGTGTTGTGTGCTTGTGTGCTTGTGTGTTTATGTGTTTGTGTGTTTGTGTGTTGTGTGCTTGTGTGCTTGTGTGTTTGTGTGATTGTGTGTTTATGTGTTGTTTGATTGTGTGTTTGTGTGATTGTGTGATTGTGTGTTGTGTGCTTGTGTGATTGTGTGATTGTTTGTTTGTGTGATTGTGTGCTTGTGTGTTTGTGTGCTTGTGTGATTGTGTGCTTGTGTGCTTGTGTGATTGTGTGTTTGTGTATTGTGTGTTTGTTTGATTGTGTGTTTGTGTGCTTGTGTGATTGTGTGATTGTGTGCTTGTGTGATTGTGTGCTTGTGTGTTTGTGTGATTGTGTGCTTGTGTGCTTGTGTGTTTGTTTGATTGCGTGTTTGTGTGCTTGTGTGATTGTGTGATTGTGTGATTGTGTGCTTGTGTGTTTGTGTCTTGTGTGTTTGTTTGATTGTGTGTTTGTGTGCTTGTGTGATTGTGTGTTGTGTGCTTGTGTGATTGTGTGTTGTGTGCTTGTGTGTTTGTGTGTTGTCTTGAGAAAAGCGCGTATAAAACTGATGCATTAGAAGAAAGAGACAGGTTACTTTGCCGTTTATCCAGGCTTGGGACTGGCACATATGAGCACAAATGTTTCTGGCGTTTTTGGCGCCTCCCGAGGGAACTTGTGCAACAACAAAAATGACAATCACATTATTTTGTTTTTACGGTTTCTTTCCATCCATCACCTCTAACCTAAAATCTCTGACTACAATGCCAGCAATCGTGAGGAATGT
Source organism: Philypnodon macrostomus (assembly GCA_036025475.1). Classification (NCBI taxonomy): domain Eukaryota; kingdom Metazoa; phylum Chordata; class Actinopteri; order Gobiiformes; family Eleotridae; genus Philypnodon; species Philypnodon macrostomus. The sequence goes on along the minus strand of JAVQKC010146267.1, from coordinate 2,986 downwards.
GCATGTGTTTTGGCTTATTCAGATGTGTTTACATGGGTCTAAATGTAATTAACATTTTTGCAACAAACACAAATTCAGTAAAATAACAGTTTTTTCTACATTTTTGTGAACCACAACCTTCTGGAGTGGGTCTCCAGCCTGCATTATATATTGACAGAGGTTTGATATATTTCTGGTCCTCCCTCCCGGTCAGGACTAAACTGTTGGTCCACAGAGAGCTGCTGTTTAAGTGAAGCTGTCCCTGACATTTATCCGCTCATTTAGACGCTCAGATAAACCTCTTTGTTGTGAAGAGTTTGTAATTACCTCCAGTCTGTGCGGCTCAGTCACTGAGGACACTGTCTGGGCCATTACCACCACAAAGCTCCTGGTCCCTCCCCGGTTTGTCCCATGGTGCCTCCCGGGTCTATCCCCGGTTTATCTGTGGACACCTTGGCCCCACTTGAGATAAAGCCCTGAAAGCAGATCCCATTCTGTCTGAATCACCTGCTCTCACCTGGGACTGGCCAATACAGGAGCTTGGCTTTGGGGCTGGGAATCAGAAGACAGGGTGGCATCAAGGAACAGGCAATCATGACCAGCAGTGTTTGTGTTTGCTTACAGAGAGACACCACATGAGTCCGATATTCAGAAAGAGAGGTGGCAACCATACTGTGCAATGCCTTCTTTGACCTTCATCAGTTATTATTAACATTACTGATAAAGCAAATGTATTTTCAAGCTTTGTTGGCGAACCACTAGTCACTCCACCTTTAGCTCTCAATCAGTAAGAAACAGTAAACAGATGGAGAGCTCTTTCACAGCTGTGCTTCCGAGGATGTGAGTTTTTCACCAAAAGCAACCGTAAATATGCCCAACAACACTGCAGTGACGATGCTAAGCTAACAGCTAACAGCACATGCTAAGATTTTTAACCCTGGCAGCAGGAGCTCGACATAAAGAGCTCCAGACGTCAGCCCTGACCAATATGGCCGTCCATCTCTGTCAAACCACAACAATCCCATATGTTTGAGCCTTTGACTTGTTCATCTCTTTTCTGCACATACCTCAGTGACCGCTCCCATCAGGAGCTGTATAAAGCTGTCAAGACGTGGGCCTGTTTCTGACCCAAAAGATGGCCTCTTCATTGTGGATCATTCTATATTATACATCGTTTAGTGGCTCCGGTAAAACTGTTCATCCAGTAATCACGTTTGGTGGGTTCTATATGTAATAACTCCCGCATCGTGTAATAATCTACCCAAATGTTTCACTTCATTTTGTAATAAACTGATCCAGCGCAGTATGTAATACATTTTAGTTCAACAACCACATTTTATAATAACTTTCTGAAAATGTAACAAATTATTTCAAAATGTGGTCAATTTTTTAAAATAAATATTCCATTCAGTTTATTACAAAATGTGTTTTTTTACACAATGAATGGTTGATTTTATTACATTTTGGCAGATTATTACACAATGAGGAATTATTACATAATGTGGCTCTACATAGGTCCGTCCCTGCTCTAACACACTTGGGACTGGTTTGGGAGGGGTTCCAGACTCTATCTCTTTGCATTGAGAGTGAATGTGTCAGTCAAAATCTTGTCTATTCACACAATTAGTCTCGTCCCTCAACAACAGAGTAAGCTCAAATGTACAGTGCATTAGAGGCACTTTACGATTAGGTAGATCTCGTTTACTGCTAAGAGGATCTGAATCATTGTGTTACACTCTCGTATCTCCATTTGTTTGCATTCATGTAAATCGAAAAAGCCCCTATGAAAGTGACATAGTAAAAACACGTAGCCCTATCCTCCTCCTCCAATACCAGCCCCTGTTTATCCTGGCAGGGGCCGCTGTGCCAGGGACTGACGTGATGCCTCACTCTCAGCCACTGTTCACGATGCCAATGCCAGAGTAAACATATGAGCTCAGACTTAAAACTGGACTGGACCGTAGAGTGAACAACGCTGAAGGGACTATAACTCATTGAAAATAGACTTACAGAAGCTCAAAATCTGTAGAAAGTAAGATAACAAATTTATGTTAAAGAATAAAGTAGGCAATTGTGGGATAAAAACTGGCATGAGGCATAATATAGGGTATTATATAGGGTATTATATAGGGTATTATATAGGGTTTTTAATGACCCAACACACACTTCTCACAAACAAAGCTCTCTCAGTTGCCTGTACATGTCTGTCTATCATCAAGGTATATTTTTTCAATTGATGTAAAATATTTTCTTGCCCAAAACTGCCTCAATGCCCCCAGCACCACTCAACAGCAATATTTACTCAATGTTCATCATTTTTGGTGACAGAGATTCAAATCTATAGTTATTAATGCATAAACCACACACACAAGTCCATAACAGTTAGAACATATTAAAGTGCCTTACTGAATAAGTTCGTCCCTTGCCGTGACCCTTGGCCGTTTGTGTTACCTGGAAAACAATAGAACATATATGATATTATTACTCATGATTTATGCGTTTGGTCTGCAACAGAATATAAACATTGGAACATATCTCGACCTGTTGATTTGCTTGTTTTGGGGATTGATACAGCCTAGTCTTATATACACTTTCCTCCCCTTCCCAACCCTCTGTCATGGTCTCACACACAAACCAGGAAGTATCAGAATAACGAGCAGCGGTCTGAAGTTTTATTTCTTTGAACAAAGCTGTGAATAGGATGTGATTTCTGAAATAAAACATTAGCTCCCTCACATTACTCCCGATAGATTCTAGTTCTTAATAGATAAATCGTCCAATCAGAGCGCTCCTGTCCTGTGGAAGCGTGTGATTGGTTTAAAAACCCTTATAATACAGCCCACAGAGGGTCTCAGAGTCTCATTTTAAACCCTTATAATACAGCCCACAGAGGGTCTCGGAGTCTCCTTTAAACCCTTATAATACAGCCCACAGAGGGTCTCAGAGTCTCATTTAAACCCTTATAATACAGCCCACAGAGGGTCTCAGAGTCTCATTTAAACCCTTA
>JAVQKC010146264.1:0-22761 GCA_036025475.1 Philypnodon macrostomus | reverse complement strand
CCTTATTCAGGCCCGATGATTGGGCAATTGCTAAGTCATACTGCATCGGTAGTTAGCTAGCTATACGCACAATATTGGTGGTTTATGTCGCTTAATACTCTTTTTGGTCGAGTTAGTTTTACTTTTTTTAGCCCGTAATGGCTGAAGGAGGACAAGAACCAGCCCCTCCATGTCTAACACATAGAAATTCCCCTTATTATGAGTGGTTGAAGGCCTAGGTCTGAAGGGCACGGTCTGCCACTGGTGTGTACCTGGTCTGCACGTTGGGTTTGCTCGTAGTTCTCCAGGTAGGTGCCCTCAAACGCAGTCCCAACAATGGTCAAACCTTTGCCAGCCTTGAGTTGGTTGGTCAGAGAGAGCAGACGTGGCTGCTCAATGTTTTGCTCCGCATCAGTACTAACCAGCACCAGCAGCTGGGGCCTGAAAGGATAAGAGGACAGTATAGGGAAGGGAAAGTGAAAATAGAGGGCAGAAAATAGCAAAGGGGAATAAATAAGGCAGAATGAAGAGTCAAATTAAGATGCCAGGAAAGAAATGGTTGAGTGCCCCAAGTAAAAGTACTAGTTGGGAAAGAGAGACAGAAAAAAATGGCAAAAATGTTGATGTGTTAATATGAATCTAGACATCGGACAGTTGATGGTGAGAATTACATTCATGGAAAAATGATGATGTGTACAGACAGATGTTTTTGTAATGTACCTCCAGTTCTTGGTGTGTGGGGGACCCTCTTCCAGTCGCATCAACGCATAACGTGCAGCACTCAACGACAGGCCTCTGATACCATCACCCCACTCCTTCTCTGCTCTGTGACAATATACAATACAACGTGAGCAAAATATCAAAATAATGAAGTTCTGACCGACTACCGTGAAAAATCACACATTAACATACATTTAAAAGATACCATTTTGAAAGATTATGACTCAAAACAGTCCCTATACTTCACTTGGCTTCAATATTGTCAGATCAGTGTACACATATTTTCAGAACAGAGCAGAGCAATGAGAACATATTTTATCTGAGATCAGAATTGTAACAAAAGTAAGGGGTAAGATCTGTAGTGAGGGCTTGCTGGTTTGCTAGCTAGGAGAGTAAATAGGGATAATATTCTGTAAATCAAAGAATGAAGAAGTTAACAATTATCTGCACAGGTAAAGGAATGAGATAAGTGGGTCCAACAAAGATGTAATAGTCGACAGAGAATGTTACCTGATGATAATAATTGGTTCAGAATTGATTGCATGCTGGGCCATTGTAATAAACTAGTTTAACAACACATTCTAAGTGAAAAACTTTTAGATCCCCTGCACACACACACACACACACACACATGCACACGCACACACACACATCTGCGGACACACACAGGCCACCTAATACTAAAAGCAGTAAGCAAATCCAATCTCTTTGGGGGTTGCGCTCCACTCACCCTGCAAACTCGATATACTTGTAGATAGAGCCGGCAATCACCATGGCAACAATGGCGTAGTACCAGGAACAGAGGAACATAAGCGTGAGACACAAGCTCATTCCCAAAAAGGACAGAGCCCTGCGTTCATGAACAAAGAGGACAGGACAATGTCAGTAAAATATAGACCCAAAGAGACAAATGATCCGTCACTACAGAACTACTGACCAGTGGTAAAATTTGAAGCGAGGTCTCCAGTTGGGCGTCCTCAACAGGGTCTGCAGGGCACAAGCCAGGTTCACGAACATGTAGCACATCAGGAAGAACCTAAAGGACACAGAAACCCCATTATAACCAGGCTTTTGTCAGTATGTATAGTATAGGCCAAAAAATGTATGCTTCAAATTAATTCTCTAAGTAGATCTTATAAAGAGTAAAAATGCATTTGGTTAGAAAACTAAACAAAGTGGTTTTGAAACCAATAGAACCCAACACAGTGCATTACAATAATTGTATTCGAGTACTCAAAAGTATTGGTAATTTAGAATATATTTGCTTGAAATATAAGTTAAAAAGTACTGTGGATTAAAACCAATTGTGAAATGCACCTCATTATTTTCCACCCCTGCTTGTATGGCAATGAATTCAAATGTGGTATTTTGTAGAGATGCACGATATAGACTTTCTTGGCCGATAACGATGCTGACATTTCAATGATCAATTTGGCCGATACCAATGTAATGTAAACATGCGTTAGGAGACTTTGTTTCTGAAACTAAGAGATCTACATATGTATGACTGCTTCATTATTATGATGGTTATTTATTAACCCATAAATCAGATTTTTATTGTATTTCGTCACCCAAAAGTTAGATTTCTCTGACTGTTTCTAAACCTAAATATTAGAAGTTATCCTTTAAGAACAACAGATTAACACTGATACCGATAGAGCCAATATATCTGTGCATCACTAGTATTTTGTCTTTATATATGTCACTGTCGCTGATATTTATATAAAAAGCAGAGCACAGAAGCAGAATGCCCTTTCAAGTGATGAGTTAAATCCTGAGTCTTTAAAACTTGGCATTTGCATTGTTTCAGAACTGGCAGGGGGCTGGCTGCTCTGATATCTGCCACTGCAGGGAAGAATAAAAGCAGAAAAATAATGAGGGTGTTTCAGAGCTCACATGGAGAGAATAGGAGCCACCGAATCCAGGGACGCAATGAGGATGCCACTCTCGCAAATACAAGCCGTCAGCAGGAGGGACCATGTGGGTTCCCCATTGGCCTTCCCGTGGCCAAAGATCTGCAAAGAACAAACATCAAAACAAAGAATTTAAAACAATGTACAGCAAAAAAAAAACAATGCAAACACCAACAGACTGACCCGAAGTGCAGGCACTATCCCATCTTTGGCAATAGCCTGAAGCAGACGAGGAGCTCCAGTCAAACTCTGAAGTCCCGCCCCACAGGTCGAGAAGAAGGAGCCAATCACAATGACCCACGGAGACGGCCAAGCCAAGGTACCAATCACCAGGTTTCCATGCACTCCCTCACCAAACCTAATGCAGGAAAAAAAAAAAACGGTCCTCAGAGTTGCATTGTCAAGAATTTAGTGTCATAGACGTCAGGCAGAGAAATATAAAAATATGTATGTTATAAACAATGTGTTGAGAAACAGAAGCGAAACAGAAGCAGCTAGTTTTAAAAAAGTGTGAGCAGTAATGTTTTGGATGGACTTACTTGTCTCTAAGGACCACACCCTCGATGCAGGCGCCGAAGAGGATTACACTGGACATGTCTGAGCAGTTTTGGTTAAGTAATAACATTTCACAGAAAAAAAGGGTGAATTATTTAACATGTTGTGTTTTGTTTGCAAGAATAATGAGCAGAAAGTGATCACAGTAAAGTTCCTATTTGAAAATGGACTAAGCCAATTAAATACAGTAACTGAGAAGCACTACCAGTCAATTTTGTTTAGGATAATACAGCAGAGATCAATGACATCGCAATAAATATGGCTATGCTTTATTAACTTGCCATTGCAAAGAGAGCCCAGTGATGTGATTAGACGTCCTAATCACATTGGATTGGGCTTCAATGTGATTAGCGTGAGAAACACTGAAAACATTTCAAATAGATGCTACAACAGGAGATGTATGTAATTACATACACTTTCAGCATTTGAGTTGTATTATTGTATGTGATATATTAACAGAGATGGAGAGTAATGAGTAGCATTTAGTCAGTTACATTTATGTTAAACAGTTAATATATTTAAATATTTTTACTTTTAATTTCTATGAGGAATATCATTTTGAATGAACTACACTTGATTCAGTCACATTTTGTATTTGCAGTAAAGTTACCTCTGTGCCACGTGCCACCTCCTCACACAAGCCACGTCATTATTTAGATCATTAATTAGCCTTTGTCCAAAATCAGCCTGGTATTGTGAATGATTTGGCCTTTCACAGTTGTAACATTTTGACCTTTAATTATGACCTGCCAATCTGCAGGTTTTGTTACAGAAACACAGATCACTGCAGTGCATCATTAGGGCAACTGTGCCCACAATTGTACAAACAGTGTCTGAAAAATACCTATCCAAGGTGAACTATATACTACTACTAACAGCAGTAACATTTGGATCTTGTGCCTCTCTAGTTTGTCTCTAGTAAAGCTGCACAGATATCAGCAAACATGATATTTTTACTGAATGTATTGCAGTAAAATGCTATTATTTAAAAGGAACTTAAATATTTGTGCAATTAAAGCAGCTATTTAGAATTGTTTTATGGAGTATGTTAAAAAAACTGGACTTTGGCTCTTATTTTGTAAGGCAGTATTGAAAGGATACAGACAGTGGAAGTGGTGCTAATAGCTGCAATGGTCCCAATGGGAATTGACTTCTGGGCGTCACGCAGGTCTCCGGAGCGGTTAGAGCCAGCCATGATCCCTAAACAGGGTCAGGTTAGTTCAACAGTAGAAAGCACAGCCTAAATCAATAGGAAGATTCAAAGATACTGTTGGGCATGCATATGATGGATTAGGATTTTCACCTGTCACAGAGGGGAAGTAGATGCCAACCAGCAGTGTGAAAAAACTGGTAATGTCTGCCAGCACGTAGCGGTTTGAGCTGGTTAAGGGATCATCCTGGTCCTCCGCTGACGGCATGTTGCTTCTGGCAATCAAGTCCCCCTTCTCATAGTAGATTGGAAACAGGTTCTCTGGAAATTAGGCAAAATAATTACAATTGAAAAAGGTGTACATTATGCAAACTGATGAACTGATTTTTTACAGTACAGTACTTTTACTCATGTACAGATTGGGGGCACCTCTACCTACACTACACACAAATACATCTACACAATACATATATATCGCAAATGAAACCAAATATACTTCTTCAAACATAAACTACACTGCAGAGTTTATTATAAAACATAACCTAGAGCACAACAGATGTTGAAGTGAACCAACCTGACAGGATACCACTGGTGACACCGGGGATGCCCTGAATCTGAGTCACATTGTTGGCTGTGAAGTATTTGTCACAGGTAGCATTCAGGTATGGAGAGTCACAGAACATCTGCCACAGTTTTGTGGTCACTGTCCCATTAGCCACCTCAATGGTCTTGGCACACACATCAAAGCCCTTCCACACTAGGGTACGGTTCCCCAAGAGACATACTCTGCAGAAAGAATTCACACATTTCTGTCACTCTGAACGAGTAACTATATTAGTTTTCTGACCTATAATTTTTAATGTCCTATAACATAAAATACTTGACACGTTTAATCATAAAATAAAATAATTGTATACAGTAAAGCAATTATTTTTACCTGTAAGATGTGCATACTTACGGAAACTCGGGTGGATCAACAGCAGTTTTGATGACTCCTGCGTATACGGCCAAGATGGACAGAATAACACAGGCCAAGAAGACCAGGGCGAGCTTGTTGACATACTTCACTCCGACAAACACTACGGTGGCCATGGAGGTCAAAAGGATGGTCCCATAGACACGCATGTTGTTGAGCAGGGCCGCCTCCACTTCAGCACCTTCCAGACCCTCTAAGGGGAAGATGGCTGCTTTGGGCACTATGTAGATCTGAAAACAATAAAAACAAGGGTTAATGTGTTGAGGGAAATATAACTGCAGCCTTCTCATAAAAGTTTACTGCAGTTTTATAGTTGCTCAAGGGCATGTGTTGGAGTTGTTTAGAGAGTTCAGTATTACTCATTCCCCCTCACATCTTTGTGGTGTATCTGGGGATAGGAACTGGCAGCTCCAGGTCGCAAACCTGCTCTTCTAGCACATTGTTAAATAGATTTTACTCCAGTGTGGGAAAAAGGAACATAAACTATCAAAGGAAGATTAAAAAGAAAGTTCACTACATTGTTTAAGTACTTCAATTAGACTGGGCACTTTCAACATAATATTTGCTTATAGGACAGACACACTCTGGCTTCTTCTGGCTTGAATCTGTATGAATTGATTAATGCAACCCTAGAATGAATGTGAGAATGAACGGTTAATCAGTCAGTGTATGCCTCTCTGTCAGCTCTTTGCTTGTTTTCCCATCTAAGACCCATAGTTGCTGGAATACCCTGCCGACCCCCCTCTAGGAAAATGCTTTGCTGTTTTTATTGGCCTAAGATTTCAGATTTGTATGCAACCTGTCATAACATAACGACATAATCATCAAATATTTCAGTTTCATCACATCCTGATTGATGTCTACTGTCAGATGAGATTGTCATAAATAGTTCCCAACCATAAATACACATACACTGAACATTTTTGGAAAGTTGGGGTGCAACTTAATGCAGGTGAAACTCCATCATAACGCCATCATAGAGTGGTATATAAAAACACTGTTGCTTAGTAGCAGCCACGTTGTGACTTGGACATTTTGTGCTGAAAGCAAAAAAACCAACCCTTTATTAGTATTTCTCCACTGGAGCAGCACACACAGCCTACTCCAAGCCGCTATTTAAATTCATGTTAATTAAAGAACTCGAGCATGGTAATAATATTTTTAATGAGGTGCCAATCTCTCACTTCTACTATGGGCAAATGCTAAGAATATTCCTACCACATATAAAACGGGAAAGCCCTAATTAGTCCATCAGAATCTGTCATCGTTTGCCGATGATTCATGCCGAGCCTGTTGCATAACCATGGGAGTTTCTGTGTTTTAATGATCAACACCATAATAACTAGCTAGAGCAGATTATTGACATGAACCACTGGACAGTTGTTCTTATGTGAAAAGTATGCTGTGGCGATTATTGTGCTAATGAAATGCAAGAGAAAAAGGCATCTCACTAGGCAAACAAATGGCTGCGAACTGTTCATGCTTCCCAAAATAGCAGCTCGGGTTTGTGTGTTCTTGGCTCGACAGTAAAAAGATGAAACATATTCAAATCAGCTTTCTCCAGATCCGCTCCTTACAATTCTGCTGGGATTGTTATTTTACAATGGGAAAAACTAAGCCAGCTTTGACCCAGAAGACAGCATTAACCTCCGGGCACGATCAAACTCCTGCGTAGCCATTAAAGAATAATCGGGAAGAGGAAATAGCAGAAATAAATACAAAAAACAGTGGTATCTTCATAACACTGGACCAAAGTGTCTCCATCTGCCCCCCTCTTGATCTCCCACTAATGTAATATCTAATTACCCAGCACTCCATGCATCGTGAAGGGGACAGCAGCAAATAAAAGGCTGGAGGAGGGAGAGATGAAGGAGATGAAAGACAATGTTATCATGTCACAATTCTCGTAGACTGTCTCAGAAAAAGGAAGAGAATCAGCTTCAAAGCAAAATAAAGACAAAAATAAACTGAGATACTGTAAGAAGTTCAGAACAATGCAAATGATGCAGGTTTAAAATAATCTATTATTAGAATAAATGTCATGCACATATAAAAAGGTACAGAGCTTTTGTCTGTTTGATGACGAGACATGCACACATTAATTTGTATATTTTCACCACAGTTTTCACTATAGTCAGTCTATGTTCCCCTACAACATCCAAGATTTCCAAATATTCCTTCATTGTCCAAATACCTTTTTTGTGATCTTGGCAAACAGCCTTTCAGATATTGGTCCCAAAAAGTTTGAAAAAGTTTTTTGAGTGCATTGCCAAATTTCATTACACACAAATTGATTTTGACATTTACAGTCAAACTCAATTTGTGTGTAATATTAGCAGCATAAAACACATTACAGCCAGAACGTATTTACCCTTTAATGATTAATAGTCCTCTGTATAAATATAAAATAGTGAGAGCTGGGGCTATTTTCAGAGACAAAAGATGGATATATTACTTTGTTATATAAACCAAATTGGTTATACATGACAAAAGGCCAGCAGAATGATAGCTACATACTAAAAATGCAGCAATAAAACAGACACAGTGGTGACAGTGCCATAGTCTAAGCAGAAATCTGGCTTTGCTGTGGGAATACCTCTCTCCTTCCTTTCTCACTTGCCTCACATCATTGAGCCGTCTGCAATACTGGCAATGGTAATAATTGGTTGAAAAAATATAGCACTGAATCTTCTGTATTTATTCAGCACAAATGTATTTAAAAGAGCTGATTTATTAGACTATTTTACATGACTTGGATGTTTTTGGTCCTTTTACCTCCTCAGTGTCTGTGTTCAGCTACAGTGCTTCTACAAAAGGAAAGTCTCTCTCTCGCTCCACATAGAAAATTATCACTAAACTCAGCTATCATTCTATCACTGGTGCTAGTTTCACTCAATAGTTTCAATTTGGCACGTTGTAAAGAGGCAGGGCCAGTTTTGATTTCAAATATTATGTGCAGATATGCATGTCCAGAATATTCTTTTAACACCCAGACAGACATTTGTATAAATGCAAATGATGGCTTGGATCAGAGGGCTAGTTGTAAAAGGAGTGTTTTCCACAAAATCTGTGAAGCCTGATCTATGTATTTCGATAGTGATTGTGTAACTCAGAATGAGCCTGTTTTATAAAACAAACAATTACTATATAATAAGCCAAGCTCTTCAAAATATGCCTGGATTAAAATGGTTAACCCCTTTTATATATATATATATATATATAGCAATTTTATTTGATATATTTTTAGTCTTTGGATCAGTAATCAAAAAGCATGTATGTATTATGTGTATATGTACAAGACTTCTTACATTACCAGTATATATATTTATGGTCAATGTACAAATATACATTCAGATGTGTGTTGAGGCTAAACAGTGGGCTCTAGATGTATTCTCTATATATCTACATCTATATTTATATATATAGATTCCCCTGTAAATCCAAACCCATTCACATGCTGCTGAAGCCGTCCTATCTGCTTTTAGGATACGCCCCCCGTGAAGATCAATGGTGTTTCTCACCAGGAGGAGCTCGATGGCTCCCAGGATGTACATGGCCCCGGCATAGGTCGTCCCCAGGTAGAAACAGATCCCTACTGCTCCTCCAAACTCAGGGCCCAGCGAGCGCGAGATCATGTAGTACGAACCTCCAGCTACAAAAATACAACAACATGTCAGCAGAATATAAATGTACATACATGTTGGGAAGATTCTCACATTTTTCACAGAGCTGCCATTTGTAATAAGTATAATAAAAATAAAAAGTAGAGGATGGAGCTTTGCTGCCGTCTTAGGCTGGAACTAGTTATAATTACAGTTCCACACTTCTCTACAAGCTGTAATTTTTACACGGTGGGATGTCCACTAACTGTTTATACACAGGCGACCATTATTAAGTAAACTTACAATTAAAATATGTAGCCACAAAACATGTCATCATAGATTAGGATCTTTCCTGTGGCTATATATGGCGTCAATAATATAATGTAAAAGATCCCAGACCAAATCTTTTAACATTTCAGCACATATACCAAGCTGTGACAGTGTATTTGCCAAAAGCAATCAGTGAAAAAGGGAATTTCAAGCGAACAGCCTCAAACAGTGAAGACTGTGTGGCGCCAGCGTCTGTTCACCCACCTGGCACAACTCCATTGGTAGCAATGGCACTCATGGAGATGGCAGTCAACATTGTCTAGAGAGGAAAAAAACAACAACAGAAGATTAGGCCAATGGAACAATTCAATACTTTAATGCATTCTCTTATTAACTACTGGTGGCTGGTTGGAATATTTTTGCTTCACAGCTTAATTATTAATGGCAGAGATTCAACAGGGAGCTGGAAGCATTCCTCAGATATTCTGTAGAATATTAATGATAACATTATGCAATTGCTGCAGATTTGCCAGCTGCACACCCATTCAAACACATCCCCACATCTCAAAGACGATCTAGATGCGCTGAGATCTGTAGAAGGGTTCAGTGAGTACAGTAAACGCATCGTCTTGTTCACAAAACAACTTTAACATGATTCGATTTGTGGTGTGTTGTCTTACTAGAAGTATTTTTATATAATTATCTAAGGTTTGATAGATAAATGCTTTTTATCAGTACCAGCAACCAATGTAAAGAGCGACTAAACCAAGAAAACTGATGCCAATGCATATTACCTTTTATTGATTAATAGTTGTTTATTGACTTTGATTTCACTTGATCTCTTGAGAAACTAAATATTAATTTAATAATAAAAATGAGACATGTAAATGGAACTGACTCACAGTAGATGAATGAATGTCACTGAAAAGCAAAGTTGAATGAGTATTATTGAAAGCATCTTGTAACTATTTGTTGGTTATTCCTCATTTTCTCATGGGGGCAACAACAATAGACTCTCTTCAGTGCAATGTGTTAAGTGTCACCTGGGGCTCAGTGGACCAATCATGGGCGCTAGTATCCCTGTCTCTAATGTGGTCATAATGAGATCCTCACCACAGCAGATAAGACAGTAATTATTTAAGTGTTTTATCTGATGTGAGCCACATAGAAGCAGATACTTAATAGCATTGTCAGATCAATGCCCCGACTCTCAAAATAACACGCAATTTAGTAATCCTAACAATGTCTCACCATTTTCACATTTGGTTATTTGATTTTTACAGTACAGTTAGCAATGTCCTAGTTTTATTTTCTCACCAACCTCTAGCCATCAGCGCAGACAGGGGCATTAGCCATCATCATCAATCATGGACTGCCACAAATATAGGGATCGCACTGTCCTTTGAGCTAAATTTCAATTCACTTTGCCCCAAAACTAAATTAGCAATGGGTTACCAGGTCCAAAAACCTTAAGTTTGATGTTTAAAGGGCTCCTATTCTGATAACTCTGCTTTTCATTGATTTCTACTAGGTTATAATGTTGTTTTTCTGTCAAAAATTAATTACAATGCATGATATAGCGCCTTTAAAAATCTTCTTTCATGTGTGAGGAAGCAGACACACCTGGGTTGGTTCAACGCACCGGGGGGAGTTTTTCACACTGACCCAGAGCCTGTGGCCTGTTTTATTGTCCCACTTTCAGGCGCTTCCACTAAAGCAATGATGGTTGTCAGAGTTTATGATGGAGGATAAAATAAAAAATGTTGACACAATTGCTCTAATAAAAGCTTGTGTAAGCACTTTGCCCGCAGCAACCTACTCTAAATGAAGCACACACAATGAAGAATAATAACAACAGGGGGCGCTAAACATTAGATTTGTTTAATTCTGCATAGCACTGCCTCTCAAATTTGGATATGCCTTGTAAGTACATATTTATAAAAATGCCTATGAAGCTCAAATTGCATGTGAAATTGTAATTTTTTCAATGCTGTTCATGTTTAACTAGAGGTGAGTAATAATGGCCTACCCTTTGCCCCAATATAAATGCAAATAAGGGAATGTAAATGAATGTGGCTCCTATACATGTGTTAATACATACAAACTTGAAGTAAAGCTATTTAACAATGACCAGTTTGTTAGTAAAAGTCAAGTTTGAGTTGTCACATATTAACTCGATATTCTCTATAGTTACGTAGATGCACTGACTTTTGGTGTCTTTCATCTCAAAGCTAACTGACAAAGTCTCACTTGGCCCCTTGGGTGACCTTGGGTGCTGAGTGGAAATTACTTTTGACAGGCACCGACTTTTAAAGTAGCTCTGAGTGCGTGTTTCATTAGCACGCTTCATTACACAAACGCACAATAGTTTTGTCAAGTACAACTTCATCAATTCACACACAGTATATATATATATATATAGTACAGCAAAAAAACAATTTTCACTGTGCTGTTTATCACTTGGAAATCCCAGTGGAAGCATGTTATGGTGGTGTGGAAAGCAAAAGTGTCAGGTGAAGGAGAGCAAGGAGATTTTTAGTTTCAAACTGATCGGGCATGAACATCAACAACAAAGAAAAAACTAAAATAGGACGATATCCAGCTGCGAGAGAAGACAGCGACTATGTGCAGAAGGACAGAACTTCACACTGTAAAATATGTATGAAAAACATAATAATAATACAATAAATAATAATTGCCATAAACGGTAAACTTATTGTAATTCAAATCACAGTGTCTCTAGGCATCAGCCCTGTAACTAACTGGTCAACTAAATAATTTGTTATTTGGTTCTTGAGTTGTCTCTGTTTACGATCGGTTTCTTTGTTTTTTTTTTACAGTGCAGATGCAAAGAACTGGAGGCAGTTGCGGATGAAAGGCAAAATAATGAGCCGGCCAAATGAAATGTACAAAATGGATCGGGATGAATCAAGTCACGACATAGAGCCAGACCACCCTTCTGGATTTTTTTTTTGCAGTGCTGGGATCTAAGACTTGGAAGTAATGATGAAGCCCAAACAACAGATGACTTTCTATCCCAGAATATTAAACCTCATTTCATCTCTGTGACAAGTCTGCATTTATAATCTGTTCTAAAAATAAAGCACAGAAGAAGAACCTCTAAAGATATACCCAGTTATAGAGAAAATACAGCCGTTGTCATCCACAGTCGATTTTTGGACAATGGCCCTTCTCGTTGTCAAGTGAGATGTCCAAAAGGTGTCCTATGATAGCACATCAGTTTTAGCACATGCAGGAGAAGGGGTTGTGATCAAAATTGGGACTTTGCCACAAGATACCAGAATGCACCAAGGATATAATTGACTCTGAAAAAGGATGATGTGGATATACTGTGTGTACTGTATATTTTGACACACCCATGTGCAATGATGTGTGTGTATTGTGTGTGTGTGTGTGCATTAGGCATAATAAGGAAATCCATGGATCTGTTGTCATAGAACAAGCATGACCTTGAAAGCGAGTCTTGTAGATCGCTTGATAGTAGGGGTGGGCAATATAGCAATACAAAAATCAAATTGTGTATGAAGCTATGACGTTCTGCTAATCTTGATAGAGTGCATTCATTTGGGCTCTGCTCTTCACTGTAATTTTTACTGTAACAATGCCAGTGTTACTTGTGATCTTGGCTTAATACAATTGTGATATAAGATTTTTCGCCCACCCTTATTTGATAGAGGGTTAGCAAAATCTGTACGCATTCATTAGAAACACCTAAATTCAGTGATGTGACAACAATTTGCCATCCAGTATTTACAGGATTTAACAGGTAGGTGCTTCCTACATTTTATCAATGCTTTAAGGCTGCTGCTCACATCTTTCTGTCTCCTTGGGCTTATTATCCAAACAAATGACTATCCAAAAACAAAAATATGTCTACTTTTTAACATGTCCCCATTAATAATATGTGCATCCTATATCCCATAACCCTCTTTCATGTAACATTGCCCACTGCTTAAGCCTGAGGGCTGAGAGTAGCTCATACATGCCGAATGCTATATATGCAGTGGTTTTCTCGCTTACTGATCACTGCTGATGTGACTGAGGTAGCAACCCCTTAGATTACATGTATGCACAGAGACATGGCCGCGAGTGTGCGGCGTGTAGCCTGTGCCCCGGAGGGCTGCTGGCTGCTTGTGTGTTATGTAAGGAGCTCAAGACGAGAGCGAGAGGGGATAGGTGGGGGTTTCTCACATACCGGCTTATCGCCCCAGGGCCCTGCGATGAGCTTGGTGTGACTGATAACAAATGTGTGGGTATACTTGTGTGAGACCAAAATAGAACGACAAAATGAAGCGTGATGTGCAGGAGGGTATATATGTTTGAACATGTGTACTCGTGTCAATGTGTGTGTGGGTTTGAGCAGCTGCCAACTGAGCCTCAACCTGTTTAGATGTCACTGACTTTTCTGTCGCTCCATAGCACTGCACTGTATCGTTGCACCTACCATTTCCAGAGTTAAGCCGGATCTGTTTCCGAATAGATTTATTTTTTCATGTTTTCCAGTCAGGCTACCAAAATGTAGTCTGTGTCACATTGGGTTAACTATTGATAATTGTACCCAAGTCCACAATGTATATGAAAATTTCATTTCAATTTTATTTAATGAATAAAATCTTGCCACAGCAATTTCTTTCTTTGATATTCCAATTTTGATGTTTCTTAGCGTTACGATTACCTCCTGAGACTGTATTTTTCTTAAGGCTCCTCTTGAAACACGCCACCTCTGTGCTGGTGTAGTTTGTTATAGCTGGGATTTGGAGAGGGCTGTTCTATAAATACACACAGAATCTAGGCTGCACAAACACTCACATATGATGACATACAGCGCAGTGAAGAAGACATATACAATTTAATTGACTAGGACAATAGCGCTGTTGTACCTTCAACTGAAAAACCAAATTCAAATTTTATGTGTGACAATGTTTTCTGTTCCCCAGATAGAAAGAGCCTTGTTCATATAGTCTACTGTCATGTCCTAACAATAAAACATGTTTGCACATGTATGGAGCTTTCAGTGATGAGGAGCATGTTTAGTGACAATCAAGAGCTTCAGACAAGTCAAACAACATCAGCAGGTAACGGGACAGCACAGGGGCTGCTATTGGGACAGTGTCTGGAGTAATTCCCATCTCAGCACGGGACAGGGTGTCACTCGAAAAACACTTAAGTCACCCTGACACACACCACTACGGCTCTGTGGCACTGACATTAATGAGAGCCAGGGAACAGCAAGGCGTGTTATCATCCATTTTGTTCTTTTTATAGAGAAGGAGAGAAGTGTCTTTAACACCACTGAAGGAACAAAGAGAGTCTTGGTGTGTAACTTAAAGAGACACATTTCCAGTTACAACTGTATTCATGGACAGACAGTTTATAGATAAAGTTTCATGTTTCAATATGCTTCACTAAATTATAGTTCATCTGTTAGAAAATGCCAGTGTATGCAGGGGCTTATTTCTTAACAATTCTGGTTGATGTCTCGTATTTGGTGGTCTGATTTGTGCTATTATAACAAAATAAGATTTACCAGTGATGGTTATAATCAGACATGATAAAACACACGCATGCCTTTCTGCAATTCAACTGGATCCATATTTTGTATACATTTTTAGGGTTCTATTTATAGATGATTAAATATATTTTGTTTTCAGTTTTCTGTGTTCTTGGTTGACATTAGGCTAAATCTATTCCACAAATTTTATTCAAGGTTGAAATTGGACTTTGAATATATGTAATATGTAAATTATTGTATTAATATTTAAATTGAGCTGTCAAAGCCTGTACTGTATATTGTATCCATTCTTTTTTTGCATCCATTTTTCTCTATACCTACCTATACCTATAGGAGAAAAGTCAAATTAGCTTGCCAGGTTGTCAGACATACTGTACCTGTTAAAGAATATATCGGTAAAATGTTTTGCACTTACTGTGGTGCAGCACATGAAGACGATGATGAAAGTCCCGATGACCCCTCCAATGCCCACCAGCCAGGTCATCCTGAGGAAGAGGATCACTCCAAAGATATTCTGAATACACGGCAGGTAGACACCCATCAGAGTACCAAGCTGGGGAGCCTGAAGAGAAAAAGACCTTTTTTAATTCATTTTGATAATACCGTACAGTGGGGATGAACTGGGATAGGTTTCTTATGGTTTGAATGGAATGTGGATAAGACTATACTTTAAAGTAGAGATTGATAATCCATCAACCTTGTGAATATGGGCCGACACCTAGTTGAGCCGATACCTGAATCCAGCATGAATGTCACTCGGTCAAGGAACCAAATGTGGTGAAATTTCACTTATGTGTCAGTGTTTAACCTCACATTTCAGAATATAGAAGTGTTCATCCAAGTGTCATTTGTCTGTTGCTTGGAGTCTGACAGACCAGATGTGCACTGTTCACTCAAAGGCTCCTGCCAGGTTTGGGCTTCTCTGAAAATCACTGAAACATGACATGCTCGCTGTGCATGGAGCGAGGAATGTGAGCCCATTTGATGAATTGTGAGAGGTAGCTTTTGAATTATTCAGTGCAATTAAAACTGTGGAAATGCATCTTAGAGTTTATTAAATTTACTTGGAAATATATATTGTTACTTTTCACCTGCCTTTTATTACAAAACTTTGTTGGAATAAACAGTTTATAGTATGTTTCACCAATAAAAGGAGACCAACTTCACAGAGGCTATTCAAGGCTCTTTAAAGTCACCAATTCTACTTTTGGTAGAAGATTACTACTACTACTACAACTACTGCTGCTGCTACTGCTACTGCTACTGCTACTGCTGCTGCTGCTGCTGCTACTACTACTACTACTACTACTACTACTACTACTACTACCTATTATCACTACCTACTACCACTACCACCACTACCTACTACCACTACCACCTACTACCTACTACCACTACATGGAGAGGAGATGCAGTCTTCATTGACAAAGATCATGTCTTTACAATCTCCTTGAAACATGCATTCATTTATTTGTATTTTATTATTATTAATAAGTAGCAAGCCATTCCACATAACCATCTTGTCCCTGTTGGTTTGCAGATTTGCGGCTGCTTAACTAGATTAAAAATAAAATCAAGAGACATCTGGATGTAACTGCATTTTAGTGTTAGGTTTTAATCTGTATATAAATTAATTGAAGGTCTGGCGATGGAGGAGCACTCACATGCAGGACTAAAGTGCTATATTCTCCCTTTTTCAGCTCATTTACTGCAACGCTGTTGTGTGGTTGAGTGGATGCTAGTGAATGAGGATGTCTATGTCATAGTCACTTTCAAGGCCTTGCCGCTGAAGGATACGGTGCACTTGAGAATCCCCATGTATTTTCACAGCAATTAACCGGAAGTTCTTTATGCTTAGCATTCAGCTAGATTTTACTTGGACCATTTGTTGAATAACAGTACACTATATACACAGGATATGTGCAGAGGTAATGGCTGCATTACATCTGAAGGACACATCAGCTGACTTGATCCATAATAGGGATATATTCATTCTCCGCACAAGGACAACTGGGCCAAGGAAGGACAATTATGGTGATATCCAGCCGTGACCCATTTTACCAAGTGAGAGCAGTTACTTACCAACGAAGCATTGCATCACAGATCACACATACAATATTCTCTAAATATTAGTATACAAAGAATGAATCAGATCCATGTGGATTTGAGTCGGGTTTCCAGGCTTTACGCAATAAGATGAATGTACAGTACAACCACTCAGGGTGTGGGTAGTACTAACATCTTCTAGACCACAGCAATTTGACAAATATACAACCAATGGGAGAAACTAATTGCACAAACTAGTCACATTGTAGATTAAATGTTAGAATCGGTGGATATAGGTGAGATAATCAAACAATATAATTTTTCCATTAAAATCATATTCTATTCTAATTTACCCTGATTGATTGCCTGAAAAATACTGTCAAATACTTTTTTTTTGTATATTGCCATATATAAATGTTTTACAGGTAACTACTTGCCATGCCTCGGGGGAAATATCTCACATTGCTATGGCAGTGTTACTTTCCTTGTAATACAATAGAATACATGTCCTTTGTGGAAACATGGACAGATCACAATGTGCTATATGGTCTATGGGTCCCATATTGGTAAAAAAAAAGAAAAGAGAATCCAGATTGTTGTAAACTGCTCTCCGACAGCACATTGATCACACATTTAGATACATGAGTTGCTTAAAACCCACTACCTGACCCTGTTCTATGATGAGGTTGTTTGTAGAGGCCAGGGGAGGGACTAAAATAAAACTTTACTATTGGTCAAAGTCTGATGTGATGTTGCTGTAGAGGCCAGGGGAGGGACTAAAGTAAAATTATAAACATGACAGATTACCTACTTACATTTACGGACTACACCTTTAATAGCATAATTCTTTTGGCAACAATTAAATGTTTTGCAGAACTCCCAGTTACAACAAGATGGGCCCCACAACAAAATGGAGGATTTCTAAAGGAAGCTGTGCGGACCGTGAAGAGAGACAATTTCATAATCAAATCATCCTGACAAGTGGCTGACATCAAATGAAAAATACACTGTCTGACGCTATAGTATGTGATTTGTTTGAAGAGGCTCACTATCCGGCAGCAATAATAATGTACTGTTTGTATAGAGGGGGAGAGAGCGAGAGCAGGCCCGAGCATGTCTCACAAATACAATTATATTCTAATTTCCATCAGATAAACAAAGAGGCTGCACTCTCCAAACTGTAATTAGCATGATTATCACGTGGGGGACCATGGGCTGTTTCTGGAAAATGCTGCAAAGGCTTTATAACATGTGCAGACACATCATATCTTTATATAGTACACTTACATAATGTTTGCTACCAACAAACAATATACTATACATTTTCACACATTTTTAAGTGTTGTTTTGAACTGCGTACTACATTCAGTAACGGTATATTCACATATTCCACAGAAATGCCGTCTTATGTAAGATAATTGTAAATCCAGTTATATTTTTATTAGAAATGTGTTGTGGCCTGCAGCACACTGACTTGTGTAATTGCATAATGTTGAAATGAAACTGATTTTGACTAACGTTCTTTTGTAGGCAGCTGGAGGTTTGGGACGTCCCTGATTTTGTCTTCAGAGATCAAAGTTCCAAATCCCAGCACCCAAAGGTAAAGCAGTGTTGATGAGGGTTTGAAAAAGAGTCAACTTTTATTACATCTACTGTACAGTACATTTCATGGATTGAGGTAAAACTACACTTAAAATATAGTGCCAAATCCAAACCAAGGGTCTTCTGGTTCAGTCACCACACAATACTCTGTTTAGCTTAATTAAATCCCAAACTGGTATATGATATTGCACTCTCATTCAGAAAGCACACACAAGAATATAAAAGATTATTATACTCTGTATTGCAAGTGGCTTGACTTCAGCCATGCAATGCAGAGATGTGCAGAATGTTCTAGCACATTTAAATGCATGGTCAAAAAGGAATTACACTTCTACTCGGCAAATAGTTATTACAATAAGTCGCAAGGGTAATTGGAAAGCTTTGGTTCAGAGGAGTGTTCATCCTGCACATATCCTTATATGGAAGCAGCTAACAATATGTAGCATTTAGCCTCAGTTTACATGTTGCAAGTTCCCTAAAATACTACTCACTGTCTGGACCAAAAGCTTCTAAATGACTATTTATTTGATATTTCTTTTTACAAATTGTTAATACAGTATTTTAATTTGTTTTACCATACTTATTCTCTATTTATGCAAGTCTTTTTGAATTGTTTCTAAGTATATTTTTGGCTACCATTATTTCAATGTCAAATGCATATACAAAGCTGTAATTGGCCAAACTTTATCACACTTTATTTAAAATTTATTTCAGCAACGGTCCGGCTTTTTCAGTTCCGATACTGATCCCAATATTTGGGCATTGTGGATCAACCGATACCGGCCGATACCGGCCGATACCGGCCGATATCCACCAATATTCATCGATACTAATGTAGTATGTACAAAAGTAGTAAACCTAAAATATATTATAACTAGGACCAGATGACCCTAAAAATGTACAACTTTTGGAATTTGAGCATTACAAGGTAATGTAATGTAATTTTGCACATTATCCTAATTATGAGCAGATGAATTAAGTACAATTAAAATATCGGCTCCAGGATTTACCGATCCTCCGATCCAGCTTGTGAGCCTTGATCATTGGTATCGCTGCATCTCTGAGCACACCATGCTTTCGCCTTTTGACAGGTATTATGTACAGCTTGTCTCCATAGGGCCTGCATATAATCTGCAGCCTTGCCTCTTTACCTCTCAGTCATCTCCGCGGGGGACATCTCATGCCGAAGCCGCACTGCGCTTTAATCAAAGATCACGTCAGGGCCTCCACAGGTTGCTCGAGGGAGCCCAGGAGAACGCATCTCGTCCATCTCTGTCATATCCCACACCCCCTGCATGGGACGAATTCACACAGTATGTTGTCTAAGTCATGCAAATCACATTGGGAGGCGCTAGGACTGTGCCCTTCAGTGTGTGGCACAGAGGATTTTTCATCATCTGCTGTCACCTGTCTTGATAAAGTTTTTTTTTCTCTCTCTCTCTCTCTCTCTCTCTCTCTCCATTTAATGAAGTCCTAAAATGGCTTCCTACAAGACTTGCTGTTTAGCTAGCTTGTGATTAAAAAAATAGAAAATACCCTCGATTTCTATCTTTGCTATATAGTTCTGTTAGAGACAGTACAACTAAACCAACTCACCAACCATTTAAACTTACCTAAAACTCACTTCAATGCCAGACCAATACAATCCCACAGTTATCCACATCATTAAACACTGCATTCATATATTGCCCACATTTTTCCTAATTTTACTTGCCTTCCCTTTTCACTATTCATGAGCTTTTTCTTTGTGTAAACAGAAACACCCAGCTCTAACTTCCTGTTTATGGCGACGAGCAAAGTAGACCGACTGTTGGGAGCAAACAGCCCTTACTCAAGACTGCCTACTTTGTAATTCTTATATTTTATTTTAATTCAGACTGTATGTATATTCTTTGTAAAAATCCAGCCTGCATTCCTCCTTTATTCAGACGTGACCGACTATATTGATCGTCTCTTTTTTTCCTAACTCTGGTCTAATAGAAGTGCTGTAATTAAACAGCTACAAGTTTCCAGTGGCAACTCCTTCAGGGACTTGGTGAGTAATATAGTGTGGACTAACAGTCAGGTGTTAGGGGCAATAAGCTTCACCTGCCATCAGCACTTTGTTGTGAGGCCTAATAGTGCTGCAGCAGCAGAAAGTAAGGCGCGAGCTGAGGTCAGTTTGTAATAACAGGTAGCTATCAGAGGAAACCCTGACACTTACATAATGGTGTTAGACATAACACCTTCAACAGATGAAGCCCTCTCAAGGTGCACGGGAAAACTTTTGGTAGTGGACACAGGCTGGTGTATGCTGGGGGAGTTGGGAGGTAGGACTATGAGCTTCATACTATTTTCTACAAAATTATTTACTGCAAGGAGCCACCGGCAAAGTAAAATGACAAATTAAAGAAGACAAACAAGTCAATGCAGTGATATTGTGTTCAATAAATGGCAACATGATCTCTTACTGTGTTTAGAGTACTCCATAGGGACCACAATGTTGAGTATGGAAAGTGTGCTAAGCATGCGTATTTAGGGGGTTAAAGAAAGAAACCATATCTGGACATAGCACTGGAGGACATTAAAATCTACTTCAGCATAATATTGTCACAATTGTTTTTACTGAAATATACCAAAATACAGTAATCAAACAGTTTTAACTCAAAAGAGGCAGGGTCTCAAAAGTGTAGCACAAGTGAAAATTATGATTAGAGATTATACTAATCTGTCCTGAAAAGGTGTGTAAATGCCATTTAGTTTTACAACAAAACCGTGCTTATGCCCCAACACTCCACAGGAAAGGAGCATAACCAAAGTAGGCAATAACCTTCTCCAGACTCAAAAACGCAATTTTCCTCCCTGCTCCCACACAATGGGGAGCATAATCAACAGGCCTTGTGAATTGTATAAAGTGTGTGTGAGTGTGTTGCGTCTGACACAGGGAGTGATAAAATATAATCCACACTCAATAATGGATGAGCTTTAAAATCCTTTGTACTACATAAGAGTATATTTGGAAGTTTACACGGCTGCTATATAAACACTAAACACAAAAATTCATGAACACAATTCATGAACAGAGGTTTTTACAGTGTTTCAGTACAAAAATACTAACTTTGACTTGTACTCAAGAACACCTACATTTACCAAAGTCAATTTTATTTTGGGATAAACATCCGTGTCCTGTGTGTCCCACTACATTTAAAACTTTATTAACTACTAAATTATTAAACTAAAATAAAATACAATATAAAAGATACATTCTAAATGTTCAAACTCTAAGTGATGCAGGCCTAAAATGTGTCCATAAAAAACAGCACTAGCTGGTGCAAAGCATAATATATTATGGCTGTACATGCCTAATATGCCTCAACAGATGGGACACTTATGTATGCATTAAATCAGTGACTCTATCGGGACCAGCCTTTCTGCATTTATTGAATGTGCCTTCTCTCTATTTTCATTCAATTGGTGTTACATTTGTTCATTTTGTGGACAGTGATTTTGGTCCCACTCGGCCCTGGCTGTTAATAGATGCATGTTTGTGTTTCTCTTTTCTCTTAGGCAGGTTTGTTTAATGGGCTGAATGCCAGAGGCCTGATGATTTCCCCTGAGAGCCCGGGCGCCACCGAGAGCTCCGGGAACACAGCCACAGGTAGGCCAGCATGGTGCCGAACCCGAAATGGAAGACACAGCTGCCCACTGCGCCCCCTGGGAAGTGCAGTCCTCACTACTGAATCTATGGCTCAGGTGTGCTCTACGTACAACAACCTTCACATTCACATCTGCCTTTGCACCCTTTTCATATTGGCCAACTCCAGCTGTCCCGCCACTTACCACTATAGCCCCTCCTATCCACACTGGCTGGACCTCTATGGTGTCCCTTGGGTACCTCTTCTATTCCAGCCACTTTAAGCTCACAGACCACTGAGCACTCCTGCAGCCCATCAAACAATTTCCAAACAATGGCACTGGCTTAAAAAAAAATCCTCCATATCACTGAAGAAAGGACTTTTTCTTTAAGCTTTTAAGGCAATTTAGAGTCTCAGACAAAAACAGGTTGCTATAAAAAGAAATCTGGATAGCAGTAAGAACTAGTTTTAGGGTAGACTGGCTTCAATGGAGAGACTGTAATTAATTCACACCATGATTCTTCAAGGGTCCATTTGTTGAAACGGTGAGACCAGCAAAGGTAAAATCTCCATTATAGTGAACATGTTTATATTGATTAGCGCAAAGAAATAATAATAATAATAATAATTCATCAATTTTATATAGTGCTTTTCACAACTACTCAAAGACGCTTTTTTACATATTTTGTACATTATTCATTCACTCCAGTCACACCTGGTGGTGGTAAGCTACTATGTAGCCACAGCTGCCCTGGGGCACACTGACGGAAGCGTGGCTGCCAGTTTGCGCCTACGGCCCCT
>JAVQKC010146233.1:0-34078 GCA_036025475.1 Philypnodon macrostomus | reverse complement strand
GCTGTATTATAAGGTTTTAAATGAGACTCTGAGACCCTCTGTGGGCTGTATTATAAGGGTTTAAAATGAGACTCTGAGACCCTCTGTGGGCTGTATTATAAGGGTTTAAAATGAGACTCTGATACCCTCTGTGGGCTGTATTAAAAGGGTTTAAAATGAGACTCAGACCCTCTGTGGGCTGTATTATAAGGGTTTAAAATGAGACACTGAGACCCTCTGTGGGCTGTATTATAAGGGTTTTTGTTTCAGAACGAGGGACACAACTGTTCAACCAATCACATGCTTCTACACGATAGTAGCGCTCTGATTGGTTGATACATCCAAAACTAGAATCAGGAATAATGTGTCAAAATATAAAATTGTATTACCTCATCCACAGCTATTTTTATTATTGTGATATGAAAACCACCTGTCTATGGGCTTTAGTTGGGGTATACCCTGGACCATTCACACTCATTATCATTCTCTGTGTGGTTTGCCTTCTCAGATACCCTGATTATGTGCGATATGGCAATAATATCAAATAATAATATTAAGTTATGATCGTGATATTCATTTATGCTCTGCACAATACAAAAAATTTAATAAATAGTAGTTGAAAGATTTTATAAAGACATTGATAGCTGTAGTCTCAAAATTGAGATATTCTATTTTTACCATATTGCCCACCTAACCCTGATGAAATTATAATGCTGTGATTCGGTTAGATAGATGTAAATATTGAACCCACCAGTTGTTGTTTAGACCTGACAGTGCAGTATCCGCTGTATCTGGTCTCTCCGTCTCTTGGCGGCGTCGAGCTCAAAGTCCCATAGATCATACATGTATTATTATTCCTCCCTAGTTTTGAATACACCTCACTCTGTCCTCCTATCTCCCGGTCTGAAGACACCGTCCACTGCTCCAGACTTTCCTCACCCCTGAACTCCCAAATCACTCTGTTTTGTTCCAACAAATGTTCGATTATCGGTTTACCCTCGGGACCAACCCAGCGATCAGAAAACTCTTTTTTCAACAAAGCAAAGTTCTTCTTGACGCCTTCCACGCCTTTGGAGAAGTTGAAGTTGATCTTTTCCCAGGGGAACTTGTTCTCTTTGGGCTGTCCCGGGCGTCTATAGGGTGTCTGGATGTGGGTCCGTTTGGTGATGATATGAGGAGCCACAGCAAAGAGGAGATGATGATGGTTTTGGAGGCGGAGTCGATTCACAGAAAGGCGGGACATCTGCACCAGGGACATTCTGAAGATTTATGTTAAGTTACTGCAAAATAAGACATAAAAACATTAAATGTAAATTATTTTAGTGAATATATTAGAAATTAATTCAACATTTATTTTTGTACATTTACAAACTAGTCTTTTTAGACCTTGTGGAATTTATTATTATTATTATTATTATTTACTGTAAGGGCTCTCTGGTGTGGCAAACGTAATAATAAACATAATTTAAAAGATGATTGCTAATAACGATTACATTTCAGATATCAGACAATATTACCTAATAACATCAATATGTTAAATAATATGTACATATATCATTAAAACCTGCACAACACATGACTTAATATAGATGATAATATAGATGTGTTTCCAATACTATACCTTGTAATGCAGAACTGTCATTTCATAACCTTAGCTCCTGCAGCGTCTCGAGGCTAGAACTCCATCCCTTTAAAGATTCCCAGTTTACAATGACAAACACGCAACTAAACATACCACTGGTTCATAAATAAGATAAATAATACGGTCCTCTAGTGCGTTTTAATTTTATTCGTTCATGTTTGCAGCAAGGTTGTAGAACGGCGAGCGCCTGCGTAAACCGGAAACACATGAGTTTCTTCTGTGTATACGAAGCCAACATTGCCCCCTAAAGACATAGAGGTGGTATTTCAATTTGTTAACTATGGATAGTATTTGTTCAAAAGTTCATTTGAATAAACGTGATCAAATATTCAGACTGGCTACACAGCTCATTCAATTCATTTAACAAATACATTGAAAAATACAAATATACAAATATTATGGCATTAGTAGACTTGAAAAAGTCAAAGTGAGTACATGTACAGAATATGATTAGTGAATTAATGTCAGGAAAATTATGCCGAGATTAGTGCTAGGGATGGGACAATATACAATAATATAATTTATCGCAGAAAAAAAACTGACATTTAATTTATTCTGGCTATTTTTATTATCGTATTAAGCCCTTTTGGACTTTTTTGTGAACAGATCATTTATTATATTTAGTATTAATTCAAGTGATATCTGCTCACAGGAAAAAATGTGATGTTGTAATTCCAGCATTTTAATAGCTTTTTTTAAACTAGTACACATTAATCATTAATTATCATATTATCATTCATCACAGATATTACGGCCAAGATATCCATCCATCTTCTTCCGCTGATCCGGGGCCGGGTCGCGGAGGCAGCAGTCTAAGCAGGGACGCCCAGACTTCCCTCTCCCCAGACACTTCCTCCAGCTCTTCCGGAGGAATCCCGAGGCATTCCCAGCCGAGAGACACAGTCCCTCCAGCGTGTCCTGGGTCTTCCCCAGGGCCTCCTTCCGGTGGGACCTGCCTGAAACACCTCCCGGGGGAGGCGTCCATGACCCAAAGCTCATGACCATAGGTGAGAGTCGGAACGTAGATTGCCTTTCGGCTCAGCTCCTTCTTCACCACAACAGACCGGTACAACGACCGCATCACTGCAGAGGCTGCACCGATCTGCCTGTCAATCTCACGCTCCATCCTTCCCTCACTCGTGAACAAGACCCCAAGACACTTGAGGCAGGGACTCTCCTCCAACCTGGAGAGGGCAAGCCACCCTTTTCCGGTCGAGAACCATGGCCTCAGACTTGGAGGTACCATATACTGTATTTATACAGTAATATATGGATTTTATCCTTATCCTGTGAGGTATTAATAGGTTTTAGAACCACCGCTTTGAATCTTGATTGTATATCTTTTTCTTCATATATTTTATCACCTATAATTGGATATATCATATTAAGAAAGAAAATAAGGAAGAAAAATGGACAGACCCACTTCATGCATCGTTAATTACTTCAGCAAAACAGTATGTTTATTTCAAATTGAATTATTATTTTTTTGGCCCAATATAACTATATAAACTACCTAAAAAGTCTGTGGACAGAGCACTGTGGAGTTTTGAAAGCCTTGAAATAAAGTACGACAGCTGGTTAACGTTTCAGAAGGCTACAAGGACTATTCAATAATTGGCAATTAAATAATTTCTCAGCATTAAAATACATTTGACTTTTGCTAAAATAATTGAATGCTGTGGCTCTAATTTTTCCATGGCAACGTTTTATTGGTTGACAGACAGTTTAATATGGTGTACAAACATTATATATTATTAATGAATAATCTTTTTGAGATTTACTTTGAGATTTTATTTTTTTATTTTGTGGTTGGAGCATACAGTATAGTGTGTTCCATCCTTACATATTCCATGATAGTGCTTGGTGTGGAACTCAAACTATAGTTCACAAAAAATAGGACAGTGATTTATTTTCACAGTGAAATAAATTCATTAATTATACTTATGGGGAAAAAATTGTCATATTTTACAACCATAACAATAGTTCAAGCTTAGCCCTATCCATTTTGATGTATGGTAAAACAAGCGGCTCCCACAGGACCCAGGTCTCAGCTGGCTTCATCAGCGGACATGGTTGTGACGCGTATGAAGCAGGAAATGAAAATGTCAAGGTCATACCCCAGCCTCTTGAGACCACTTCACCCCCGTGGTTTATCGCAGTTTATATTTGTACAATATAGGACTGGCTGGGGGTCTGTTAATTTTCAAATCTAACCAGTCTGTAGACTGTTGCTATCAAATAGGCTGCATCTAGAATCACAATTGTGAAAATGATAGTCAAGAAGGTTTGTGCAAAACTTACCAGAGTAGATATTTACGGCAGCTAAACCAGAAATAACTGCTCTAGCTGTTTAAAATTAAATAGTAAAGTACATAGTAAAGCTTTAAAACACACATAAGTGAACACACAGTCTGGTCTATCACACAGCATTGTAAGATTAAAGTCTATCTGTACAGTATCAATCAAGTAAACATGTCTATATTTCACTGAATTGGCTGTGTCTGGCTGCGGCGGTGGTGCAGCGGGTAGATGCTCGCCCTTCAACCGGAGGGTCGGTGGTTCGATTCCCCGCCCGTGCACACGCTGTCAGGCCTTCCCGTGAACCCACCACCTGCGGGAGGTACCATAAAGGGCTGGTGCAATGTGGATCGGGCGGTGATCTGGGAAACTCAAGTAAAATGTGTGATTGATTAAATGCACTGTTTTTATCCTCAATTAAACAGCTTCAGATTTGACTAAATGATTTGTTGCAGGGTGAATGGAGCTTGCTTCACCATCCTCTCTTAGTGAAAATGCAGCCTTGCAGAAATGAGTGCACCAATCTCGGGTCTCTGTCTCTTGAAGTACCGAGTCAGGTCACTTTTTGGAAAAAAATCACCAATTGCTTTTCATCAGGCATTTACAGAATAGCCTGTTTGAATCCGTACAGCTTTGATGAAGAAAGGACTGTGGAGAGATAGAAAGTTTCCAGCAAGACAGGGATATGCCCGTGAACGAATGTGTAATTAATGACACTCTTACTCATAATTAAAACCTCTTAGCTTTCTCCTCACAAGGTTGAAGCAGCTGGCGGAGACAGGGCCCTGACTGTGAGACAAGAGACATAAATTTCACAACAGTATCACAAGGCAGCACCTGCTTATGCCTACACCTGTCACCGCTGGAATCGTACTTCATTCTGTCAATGAATTAACATCCTTCTGGGCTAGGAGAGGGCGAAAAGAGGCAAGATCCTCTCATCCTGGAAAGATAATCCCCAGTGGCTCCGAGTGGGTACCGTGTATCCATTTTGAAAATTAAATATATTGTTGTTTGGGTTCGGCGAAACGCAAAGACACCTACCTCCTCAAGTAAAATGGCATATCTGAGATCTCAAAGATTTCCCCCAGGAGCCACATCACAGCCGTGCGTTGTAACTATAACTTAATATCATGTCAAAGTCTCCTGAGGATGATACAGCTAGTCAAGCCAGTGAAGGAGGGGGAAGCAAGAGCAAGAAAACAGATGGAGGCAGGTGGAAGTAAGAGAGGCAGAAATTCAACACACAAAGTGCCCCGAGACAATACAAGTAACATGGGAACAATGTAGGCCTATCAAGGCATTTCAGCAACAATAGGGGAGTGCCATTAGGAATTAAAATTTAATGCTTTAATAAAATATTCTGTTGTCTTTTGCAGAAGTGTTTCTAATGGTAGAAGCCTTGGCAAACAGTCCTATGGGACACACGTTTAGATGGAGGCACTTTTCACATGTCAGATCATATAAAATCCTTTGTATCCGTTCCTCTGGTATCCATTCTTTATCCACTCTGTCTACCTTCTGCTACCTCCCTGAACTGACCCTTGTTTTATTAAAATGCCACTTGACATAATATAACTTTTCTTTTTGCATATGTTTCTCTTCAAAGTAAATCCCATGACCCCATTAAACCAGTCACATTCAACGAATTTGTATATATATTTTAAAAACGCTTACAAATTCTTGCAATGGCAGGGATTGTGAACAGAATCTCTTTCTAAGCGGTTCTCTAGTCAAGCTTAAGTACCTATTGACAACATATCAAACTGCATTACAAACTCAATCACTGTACCATTGTATGTACTGGTTTAGATAAGGTAGGGGTTTTTGTATTAGTGTAATCAATATCAATGACTGCATCCTTGAATATACCTCAAGATATTATACAAGTCAGCTACCAACACAGTTATTGATTTCTTATAACAGCCAATGGGCTCATTTTGATCCCTGTCAACTTTAAAACGGATGTCATGTTTTTGTGCAACAACCCTCGGCGTCCCATTCCATGACTGTTCCTAAAAAGGTGTTCTACATAATCTCCAGTGTTTTGTAGATTCTGGAACAAAGGACATAAGAATTCTGAACAGCCAAGGGGTAATTTTGACCCTATAAGTTATAATGGAAAATGGTCTTCAGACAAATCAGACACAAAGCCTCAAACGTTTTATAGCACTTCCCCATTGACATTCACGCTCTAAAAAAGTGGTGTTGCTAGGCAACCAAGAAACAAACTGAGAACAATTTGACACATTTCCTGAGAGGAACCAGTGCTTTTACATCTTGACTGCTTGGCAATTTGTGCTAGATAATGACATTTATTACAATCTATATTTCTAAGTATTTTATCATTTAAAATCTAAATACTAGATTAAGGTTTGGGCAATATGACAAAAATATTATACATTCTGAATGTCAGTGTGTTCAGTGGTTAGACATGTTTTAATGTTCAAGGTGGTTAAACGTATAGTTGTAGTTATAGTGTAAATGTTTGGGGTTTTTTTATGTAGTAAACAATGCCAATACAATATAACACCAATTAATCAATGTAAAAAAACTAAAAAATTGACAAATATTTAAATAGCCTACTTATATCGTACGGTTGTACAGGAGCAAAACTATCAATAACAAATCTACACAATACACATACATACAACTGCACACAAATGTATTATCAAACTATAAATAAATATTATATCATAAATTCCATTATGAAAAAAAAAATTATATAATATGAACTAATATATTGCCAGCCATCTTCATTTGTGGTTTTGGGACCAGGTTTTGAGCTATGTAAATTTGTATCTCTTTGTCATTTTCCGCACATCTAGTTAAATTGGTAAGTAAGTTACAAATAATAAATAAATACACAAAGAACATGTTGATGTTATGTTAATGTATCACTTTTTACATGCTATCCTAAAAATGTAATAAATAAAAACTAATGACTCGGCTGTTCTAGGAGGCAGGTGCTGCAAAATAGCCATTTATATTATACAGCGTTTACAATAATGCATCAAATATGAATTCACATAATTACCGTAAACAATGATGTTGAGCACTCATGTATTCTAATTCACTATTTTCAGTATGTTACCATTCGAGAAGTAATATTCTCAAATGGTAGCATAAACAGATGGTTTAACTTCTCTCCAAGATCCAAGACAAAACATCGTTCATTATAACAGCCGACCGATTTGACCAGCCTTTACGACCACAGCGCCATGTGATTTCAGTCAAAATGGATACCATGCATTGATTATAGCCTAAGCGTTTTTAAACATGAGCTTTACACTAAATAGTGTAAATGCAATTGTATAGGCTATATTGTTTTATACATTTGTGTTATGTAAATTTAGCCTATGTCTCTTTCATTTTTTTAACTGACGTTCACCTGGTCCTAGATTGATGAAAGTCTTCACCAACATTTTGTGGGATGTAGTCCAATGGAAGAGTTTGGATCCACTGTAGGCCAAACAGTAATTTTCCTTTTAGACACAACAGCCTATAGTGTTTGGAGGCTGGGGACTGGGGCCTCTTTAATTCCCTGACAATTCGTTCTATGATGCGCTGTTTTGTCGTACTGACTGCTGGGCTCTTCCTCCTGCCAATTTGCCCACCCCTTGATTAACTGAAAGACACCAGGTGGAAGTGATTGCCAATCACTCACAGCACCAGGTGCATGTAGAATGGTCACCAGTCAGTGGAGACTGGAAGGCAGTGCAAGCACATGACTGCAGCTTGGTTTTGAACTTTTAGGGCCCGATATAGACAATCTTCATATACATTGAGTGTTTGCCACTATACTGCCCGGCGTTAGCGATGTTCAAAGAGGCAGGACGTGGGCTGACACCAGTCCAAAGAAAGAGTCATGGGTGTGTTTGTGCTTAACCAATCAGTTCCACGAACAGAGGATCAATGAGTAGGCATGAATGAATAAAATAATAAATAAAAATGATGTAGCCTAAGTAATGTTAATGCATAGGCTACTACAATAATAAACAGTAGGCCTATAGCTTAAAAATAACAAGTGTTTAGAAAATAAAGCATAACGTTAAAATTATATGCATAATTTAATACAAAATATAACTCAATTTTAATTTAAATATTGTATTTCTTACACTTTTCCTGCAGTTTAAATGTAGTCCTGTATTGCCTGCGTCATCCTTCTTTCTCGGACCTTGAGTGGATTTACACAGATTTAGAGATCCTATCTTTTTAAACTTGGACAGACTCAGGATTATGGTGGAGAAGAATTTAGCTGCAAGGGATCGCTGCGTTTTCACAAGAAAGAAAAGCTTAATGGAGCCTTTTTTTACGCACAGCCCAGCCTTCTGCCGCTCATTGCTCGGTGAGTTTAAACATTAAATTAGGCCTAATGCTTACCACATATTTACTCTTCTTTGTTTTATTGGTTCATTTATGAGACACTGCAGCTCATGGGTAGGATTTTATAAATAAAAATTATCGCCTATGCTACCAAATTGAATTCTTCTAGCCTGTATTTCATTTAACGTCTTTACAACTGATCGTGCAGAAAGTGACTCTTCCTCAAGAAACAGCCGGTAAGCCAGATGTTTGGCTTGTTTAGTGTTTGGTTTGAATCGTTTATACTTTTGGTAATTAAATATTTCTTTTAAAATTATGAATTTGTTAATATTTCAAACCATTTTGATAAACCTATTTTGCAGTAATTAGAACCGCTAGCTTGTGATACTTTACTTGTTGATAAATGTTTAAAATTGCTTTATAAACAAATTTAAGGGCAATTTACTTAAATACTTCCCTTGATTTAAAACCTAAAAATACTTTATTTGAATTTAGAATCCAAACAAATATTGATTTGATTTAAAATCTAAACTCTCTCGTTTCCTGTACAGCGAATGTGACATTACTTTTGCCTATTTGAGGTGTTCACGTCAACCTAAAAATAAAGGAATCAAAACTGCAAAAGCTTGAGTATTGTGAGAGTGAACTCCAGTCTTATTCTTGTGAAGTTGAGCCATCCTTTCAAGTGGGAACTGCTCAGGAAATAAATAAGTTGACAGTTGCCTTGGCTTTGGCGCGCTCCACCCACTATGCTCTTCTTCTACTGCATATGCTACTTTGATTGGCGTGCGGATATGCCTTCTCTGGCTGTGTATGTGTATAGAAAGACTGGCCGCTTCTAAAGTATTCAAGTGCGCATTCAATGGCCTGTGTGTGTGGTGGCCCACCAGCCCTCTGAGCTGCCGGCCCTTCTGTGGTCCTCCAGAATGCACAGACCGACCAGTCCGCCCCTCTTAGGAGGTACTGCAATGTAAAAACAAAGACGCTGATGATAGATGTTGTTTTCTGGTTGGATAAACATCACATCAATTGATTTCTCAGGCAGGACGAACAGCGCGGACTAAACCAATCAAAGAATTGGCAGACACCAGTAAAATGGCAAGACTACCTACATTGTGCAGAAGTAAACGAATGGAGATATCGATAAGCAAAAGCAACAGAAGATGAACGGTAACGTTAATCAACATGACCTGCAGTAAAGAAGAGATGAATGACCTGTGTCGTTTTTGCTCTAAAAACATATGGCGGAATGAAACAAACTCTCGGTACTCCCGTCCGCCATCTTAAATGTTTTGGAGAAGACAGGGTGACTCAATGCACAAAGCAAGTGTCACTGCAGATCAACCTATCAGGCTGCACGGAGAGTTTTGCAATGGGAGTAAGTCTCTGTGAAGGTCACCAGAGTGAGTCGCTGTATACAATATACAGAGAACATGCGTCTGGCTTGCCAGGCTGGCATTCTGGTTTCATAGAGATTAATGATGATAATTGGGAATGTGATACCGATGTTTTGATCATCTTTTGATTTAGAATCATGGTTGTCATTAATGGCCATCTCCAGGTGATATTTTGGTGCTGTGAAAGCCTTTGATTGTAAATAAGTAGGATTTACTAGACTCCAGGAGACATGAGGCATTTATATTGTATATAATGCAGTGATATAGATGCTTTTTAGACCACACCAATGCAGTGTCTAAAAACTGTGGAAAATTGATATAAGCTGTAAAACAACTTGTCATCTTTGTGCGCACTAAAAGCATGATGAATGGTCACTGTGGACATCTTGATCACCTAAGCTGTCGAGATAGGCCTCGCTTGATCACTGTCAGAGATGCTTGAGATGGTCAGTGATTGCTGTATAGGCAAGGGACTTTCTCCACCCCACGCTTTTCTCACACTTGCTCGCACACACACACACACTAAGATGCTCATTTGTGTCAATCGTCTGTCTGTACTTGAGTTGGAAATAGCTTACAGTACAGCGCATACGTGGTATCACTTACAAAATCAATTTGGTGAAGAGATTGCTTGTATGTGTGTAACAATATTGGCGATATCGCAGCCGTAAAATTACCACGATATTGTCTTGTCACGCCATGATATTAAACAATGTGTCTTGAGGTAAAAATAATAGTTTCAAGACTGCTCACAGTCCAAACAAACATGGCGGAACTCAGTGCTATCAGTGAACTGAGCATGGTTATAGAGAGCAAAAGAGTTTTTCTGTAAAATGGCTGAATGTACTTTGAATGATACAGATTTACCTGTGACATATTTAAATCATACACATCCCAAATGCTTAAAATATATATATTAATTGCAGTATAAGTCAAATATATCTTATTATATTATTGTATCTGACCTGTTGGAATACTCAAGCAATTTTATTCATTAATCAGAACAATAAGTGCTGCAAATGTATTTCACAAACCAGTAGAGAAACAACTGCAAAGAAACTGACACAGCAAAAATAAGGTCTGCCATACCTGCATAATGCTAAAATATATCTGTCCAAAATATACAATATAAGCTACATGCAGGACAATTGAGCCTTATAGCACCAGATGTGTGTGTTAAAAAACATCATTAGAACGATGGAATTAGAATGGTTGCAAGCAATTAGTCTATTAGAAAACTCAAGATGATTAATGTTATATATATTAGGTGGGCAGTACCCTATAGTATAGCTATTGTATAGTGTATTTGCATGAAGAAAAGTTATTGATTAGAGTAAACAACTCAGCAAAATGGCATTGCAGTGTGCCTTAATTAGGACACTTGACCAGCAAATGTAATTTATTACCGAGCCGTCCACAATAGATTTTAAAACCAAAACCTCACCACATCTGCATTTAGCATCAGCTCATTATTGATCCTTTTTTTACCCAAAGCCCACATTCATTTGTCTTTTTGAAAAATGACAATGACATGAGTGAGATAGAATAGAAATTATCTTTAGATCATAATATGGGAGTAAATTTCCAGAACAGTGAACTTTTCTTACTATGCTTTGTTAATGAAGAGTGTTTAAATTTTACTATTGAAAAGTTTTGGGACAGAGTTCAGACATTTTGTAAAATCGCAAAACCGGTGAGCTAATTAAATTATAATTTAAAATGTGGTCACATGACTAGATTTAGATGTTTCTTTGGTGACATTTTGTAATTTCCTTAATGTTGTTAGTGACAGTGATTTCACACCTTATATTCTGTTCAGGAAGCTGCAGTATGGGCAGTGTGGAAAATTTAATTTCTTGGGATCGACCCATTGCCTACAAATGTATACCTCCCCATTTTATACATCCAGTGTTTGGACATGCAGAGCTCACAGGTGGGAAAAGAGAAAAAAAAAATACTATAAAGCTTCCCACTTCTTTTGAAAAGCAGTAAACTTTCTCTGAAAATGTGCGATGGAAAAAGGGCTAGAATATTGTGTAAGTTTGCCAGCTCTCAACTTTCTACCAAGAGGAAACAGATGTCCTTTTGTTGGTATTGAACAGCATTTGTGAGTGAATGGAGCACAATGAATGAGCCACAGAGAGCAGAGGTTACTATTTTCCTTTGCCTCTGGCTCCTATGCCTCTGAGAAAGAAAAGGTAAGCCAGTGATAATGTAGGGTGTAGGGTCCTAACACAACCATGAACACAAGAGATGGAAGAGTATGTGCATTCAATGGGATAATGTAAAGCCTTAAATACACTGTCCAAAAATCACAGAGGTGGGAATAGAGCACGCAAAAATTAGACTAAGTAAAGTAGTCATTCTCATAAATACTTGGTGGTATAGCAGTTAGAACTGTCACATTACAGCAAGAATTTGGGTTTGTTTCCTGGTCTGGAAGTAAGATAACCCTCAAGCTAAGTACTCCTGACCAGGATCCTGGCTCAGGATCTGGAGCAGGGTCTCTAGTGGTCACCCACTGACAGGTTGCTCCAGCAGCATTGAAATATGGGTTAAATGCACAAAACAATCTTTCCTACTGGGACAATAAAGAGTAAACAAGACAAGGCAAACGTTTTTATTTGTATAGCACAACTCACAGTAATTCAAAGTGCTTTACAGAAATAAAAGATAAAGTTACATAGAAAAGTCAACAACCTTTTAGAATGACAAACATATATTGAAATTGCTTCTACTTTTGGTAATTAAATAGACAATTAAAGATGAAACCAATGCACTTTCCTCTCAAACTTTTATCAAATGCTTAAAACGTACTTTCTGTTTCCTGTCTCCTCCTCCAGCATATTTTAACCTCATACCGACTCAAAGCTGGAGCTCACACATGAATCATTAGAATTTTTCAGGAAACATCAAAGGCTGTGGATCTACTGGGGCATGCAGCGGGTGCCAAGAAATGGTTTTAAAGTGCTGAGTTCAACAGATGCCCCGCGCAACCAGGCCTCTCTGACCACCTCCAAACCATGATTTACCAAGTTTGAACAGCACAATATGTTTCTACCTTTTTTCCCGGTGAAAATTTGACACATGAAAACATTTTGGCCTTTCATTTTTTTTCCTGTGAAAGTGATGGAAATTCTGTGGTAAATTTGATGGCACCAAAAAGTAACATTTCTTCCCTACTATTGTGAGCGTAAACGTTTGGTTGTGCCAGGGCCAGGATGTTCCCTCCTGGTTGAATGGTATTGCATTTTAGAGGCTCATTCATTGTCAAACAGATATCATTATTAAGTTCTCAGTCTGTGCCCTACTGTTTAAATTGTCCAGACATTTTATAATTCTGACCTGACAAAATCTTGTCTAAAAAATGTTTTATTGTAGTTATTGTACAATGTTACAAGTGCTCTGACTGACATTTCAATGGAAAATTGTCAAAGAACTTGTGGCTTTAAGAATGACACCTGAGATTACCAAGCCACTTCAAGAACAAGGAGTTTGAGTTCAAAGAGACACACACACATCACAATTCAAACTCCGAAAATACCTAGATGACAATTAGATTCATCAATTAAATCAAAACGGCTCTAGAAAAGTGTTTGTGGTTTCTATGAAGTGTTTATGATGAGCTTTACAATGTGCCCATGTAAGTCTTTTGTTGTTAGTTCTCATTCGTGAGTAATTTTAAACACTATGGGGAACTCACTAAATCCTTGTTTCATACGTAACTGATCATTCCTGAAAGTTCAACAAAGTATAGAGATAGATTTCAAACCAACAGCAAAGAAAAGTATTTGTCAAGTGCACTCTGGTTGTGCACACTCCTGCACTTGAAGGGAACTAGGTCTCACGTTTGAAGTTAAATTGCAGGAATTTACTCAAAAACTTTCCAAAGTATAGTTGGAGGAATTCATCCAGAAACAAGCCATTGTATACAAGCATTCTGATAAACCTTTATTCTAACTAGTGTCCTCTAAAAGTGTCCCATACATATAAAATTTGGAAAGAGATTTTACTTTTACAACCATTGCACTGCACGCAATCTTTAGGATAGGGGTACTGTACCGAGCCTTCTCACACATGTTTTATGTGTTCACGTCTTCTCTATGTCTGATGTCTGTCTGAGGTTTGTCTGATTGCTGGCCTGTTGTATTTCTATTGTTTAATTGTACTGTTTACTTAATTTATTCACCTTTCTAATGTCTTGTAAATGTGTATATTTTACTCTTCTTGTTTTAGGGTGACGTTTAAGATCTGACTAGGGACTGCAGATGAATAATAGCCTAATATACACTGTCCCTGTAAATACATAATAAATAAATTTAAAAAAAATAACACTCAAACCACACACCTCTTCAAAGACACAAACCAATGTGGCACAAATGACGACTATTGTAACATATACTTCCATATACAACAGTTATCTATAATGTAGTCATTTATTCTTATATAATTAAATTAGTATAGATCATTTCTTATGAAAATAATCAATCAATTGAAGCCTTTGTCAACTGACTTATCAATCTCCAGATGGTTTCAAATGTGTAAATGTGTGAAAAGACCCATTTCATCCTATTTTTTTCCAGGACATTTGATGAAAAGTTTGCCCCCACTTGGTTATACCGTATTTGCAGATCTCAGAGTAAGATAACAAGTCATTTCTCATCCATGACAGTTGAAGGACTCTCGTTGTCCTTGTCTCGTCGATGCAATGCTCATGTGACCTGGGTCCTGTCACATGACCGCTGACAGGTGTGACACACAATGACAGGACCTGGTTATTTGTGTCTCCCACCAACATCTGGTCAGTTACTCTATTAGCTGAAGTAGCAAGAGACCGCTTGTCAACTTGTGGTCCAAATGTCATTGTGTGCACGTCCTATGACTGTGGGCGTTATATTTTATGTCCCATAAAGTCCTTTTTACTATAGCTTAC
Source organism: Philypnodon macrostomus (assembly GCA_036025475.1). Classification (NCBI taxonomy): domain Eukaryota; kingdom Metazoa; phylum Chordata; class Actinopteri; order Gobiiformes; family Eleotridae; genus Philypnodon; species Philypnodon macrostomus. The sequence continues at coordinate 19,503 of JAVQKC010146233.1, read as the reverse complement.
ATGTCAGAGTTGGGGTAGACACATGGATAGATTTGAATGAATGTATTAATGCAGTTTAAATGGTGTTTGCCTTGTATTACCAGTGTATTTTGCATTTAAATATATATAACTGAAAAGTGTAAAGAAGGATGCATTATTTCTAGTCCCATATTTGTCAGTGAAGTGGCTATTTTCCCCATCTTTGCAGGAGGTTAGGGGTTCAATTCCTTGACATGACGCCAAAAACTTTACCCACATGGACCAGTCTAAAGTACCTGAGAAATCGGTAGGTGACAGACAGCAGCTGAAAAGACCTTCTCTTTTAATAATAATAATAATAATAATAATAATAATAATAATATTGGCAGTAAGGTGTCTTGCCCAAAAATACAGCAACAGTAGACACAGTTTCAAGACAGATGTGAACGATGACCGCTCTACCACAGAGCCACGAAGCCTACACACATTTTCTTTTTCTAAATTAATTTTGTAAATGCGTTTATTTAGTTCGGTAATGCTACTGTTTGGTGACAAACACAGAAGAGGCTTTAGAAAAAGCAGAAAGCAGAGTAGAATCTTTGTGTGCGGCCCTCCTTCCTTTTACCTGGATAGACCAATGAAAGCGTAAGTAGAGGGCCACTCTTTTGCAGTGCTCACCAGTGGACAGATGGATCGCACCTTGACAAAACAAAGAAAAACAGACAGACTGTGTCGCTTGACGCCAGAGCAGAGAGAAGTGGTGACAGGCTATCTCCATGCATATTGATGCCACAGCCAGCCACACTGGCCTGAGTTTGATTGAATAGTCACACAATGGAAAAAGGCAGGCTACTTTTCATGTTCACCCATCAATCAGTGCAGCAGTTGCAAGATGAGTTTTTGAGGGTAATTTTTTTCACAAGACGTGAAGCGTATATAACATACCGCTGTGGGACCAATCAGCTCCTTCAAACATCACAGGTGATTAAAAGCTTATGTTTGTTAGAAAGGAGTTTTGTGTGATGGAAATCCACAGTAATCTTACTATATTCAGACTTTCTATGATTCTGTGGAACAAAGTTTTATATGTCAGATTTACTGTATACAAAAATACATTCACAACACTATGTGAAATCAAACAATAGAGTGCTAAAGGTTCAAATACTGCAATACTGACTTTAGGCCCTTCCAACAGCTGGCTTTCTAACATGATTTATCAAAGCAGTTAGCACATAGCTCCCATCACGTTACCTTAACAAAGATAAAAGACAGGCTTTGTCTCTTGGACATCTGACTCTCCACTTTGTTCAATTCTCATGTGTGTGGTCTTTGTGGAAACTGCACAGATGAATAGGAAAAATGACTGTGATCACACAAAAAACACAACTAACTTGCAGTTGTTCAATCCCTCAGTCTTTGTTCTGTTGAAGGGCTAATCTTCTGCTTAATTACACTATAATAGGTAAGAGAAACCTTTATCTTTAAATTAGTGAAAGTGAAGCTTTGATGAGGTAGTTTGTAGTTTAATCACCACTTACATTACAATTCCCAGACAATCCAAGATTACCTACTGGCCTTTAGCTTTGTCTATTTTTGTAAAGTAAATGAGAAATAGCAAATCAGTTGAGAAAAACTGGTCAGTTGCATTGATTTGTTCCAAATTGTAATGGATAGGACATTCTTACATTTTAAACTTAGACTGCAAATGTTGTAGCGCAAGACATCTAAATCCGGTTAGTAGATCACGTAGGTATTACAATCTAAGGTAGTTTTAACCCTGCTCTAACCCATACTGTTTAATTATTGGCTCACCTCACACTTACTGTATGTATGTTAGTATGTATGTATGTGTCCGTGTGGTTGGAGTGTTTGGTGGTGGTCGGAGAGGCCACAGATGCCATGTCTCTATCAGTCTGCCCTTGGCTACTGAGATAGCTTATCACACATTCACACTAGTGTGTAAATGTGGAGTAAATTGCTCTACTTACAAATTGTGCAGTAATCATTCACATAAAAAATCTTTCATTGCCTCAATTTTCCTAAAGTAGATCAGTCAAACTAAATGTGCATTCAGATCACATGGACTACTTCACATTTCCAGATGCTATATTTTTTTTCTATTGGCTTATTGCAACTTCTATCAGCTTTTATCCAAAAATTCTAGATGTGTAGAATTGTATTTGAGATATCTTTAATTGTATTAAAAAAGTCTATGGTAGTTGAATGCCGATATTTTTCTTCAATTGTACGGACATGCGTGTGAATGTAAAAAAAATGTCGTTGTATATAAGTCCTATTCTTGTTCACTAATATAATAGAATAGACTAGGGATGTTAGCCCATCTACTGCTATAGTCTGTCCAGCCTTTCCAACAATCATTTACCCTACTGCTCGCAAAAATGGTCTGACCGTGCTCTCCAAAATGCCCCCTGTAGTGGGTCAAAATCCAGACTTGCACCACCTTGCACAGGGAAAATAACCCAGGGCAGGAAGCGGTTTAAGTAGATGGAGCTCTCACATACAAATATATGCACTTAATGCACCAAGTGATTTGCACACCGGACCACATGTGGTCTTACACTTTGCATGTGACAAGCACCTCCATTTCTTGCCCTGTCAGTTTCTACCTCAGCATCACCAGATTGTGATGATGGATTTCCGTAGGTTTAACTTAAGCACAATAGCACATAATTAAACCTTGCACCTGGCTCTAAGGTGGTTCTGCAGCATTTAAATGCATCCATGGGACTGCACAAACCACCACTATAGACTTTATTTTCAAGAAACATGTGCCTATCTTGATAGACTAAAATGTATTAAGATCAATAAAGACAATGAGTAGACATGCACTAATAATGTTCATATGTTCAAGCCATCAGCCACTGACAAAATGAACTGGCCGCTGGTGATGGACGTGGCAACAGAAAGGCATTATTGCTGTGATCAAGATGATCTCTTTTAGTGGAAAATATTTATGTCCTCCCTGTGTTACTGCAGGTTCTCTCCAGTTATGGCTTTCTTCCCACTGTCCAGAGACAGTGCTTTGAAAAACTTTGAAAAACACTAAGTTATTAGTAGTACTATCCCTCCGCTCTTTTTTCTCCACTTTGATCACACGAGGGAAAAAAGTCATGTGACTCTGGTCTTGTCAGAGACTTGAATACTTGGAGACTAGCTCATACAAAGCTCATTGAGTTGCATAGATTTGGCTGTACTCTCTATTAAACAAAGTCATGGTATATTATAAATTATGGCCAAAATAATCCCATATTCATCCATATTCAAGGCGCGGCTATAGTCCCCCGCACCTCTAACAGGAATAAGTAGGAGAAGATAAATGAATGAAAACTGTTCTCCAAACCAAGGCAATAGTTCAAATAGTGGGTCTTGAGAAATGTATGTGTATGTTTACGTCCAGAGCCTTGCAGTGGCTTCTCTACTCTCATGTTAGAGACTGTCCCATTTCATTCATTCAATTCATTCATACTATTGGTAGGGAAGAACTGTAGTTGTCATGGTTTGTCCCATTAGTTTCAATCATGTAATATTGATGGTGGATCCTGAACCAAGGAACCTGTAATGCCACATGTCCACTCTCCAGATGTACCACACGAATGACCTTTAAAGTGTGCTATTTCTGCCCCATACCTTTCTCTCATCAATTATTTGGCTGAGCTCTTTTTTTCTCTTATTTTTATTTTATTATCTTTCTTAAAACTCAATCAAAAACTGGCCATTTGCTACCAGAATTACTGGCATCCAATTTGTTTTAGCTGTACTGTCTTTATTGCGTTATTATCTCACTAAAGTTCATTTGTGTGTTAAATTAAAGTTGACCCTCTCTTGAACTTCCAGAAAACCATACTTCACACTGACAATATATATAGTCTGAGGAAGTATCTCTCACTAACTCCCTCTTATTGATACTGCAGTCTTGTCTGAATTCCAGTTCATGCTACACTGTTGTTGTATCAAAAACTATATATACAGTGCTCTCCGGCATTGCAATCATCATATCTGCTATTGATTTGGATTTGAACCTACTAACGGCAATAATAGAGGCACAGGGCAAACTGTAGCTGTCTATTGACTCCAGTTTTTACCCACCAGTGCTAAAAACAGGACACACTGAATTCATACATTCCCAGTGGATGGTCAGGGCATGGCACTGATTTTTTGACTCAAGCACAACATGGAGATGCCATTTGCTAGCCTGACCCAAAAAAATCCTCTTTTTGATATTGCTGTCCCCTGTGTTGTTAAGTCAATAAAAAACAAAAATACCGTTTTCCCCGGATGTCGTCCATATTTCAGCAACAATCAAATCCTTGGCAATGGGAGCTACAGCTTGTTTTCTATTGACTTTATTGTTAATCCACCAGCGCATGGCTTCACTTTTTCACCCATTGCGGCAAATAAGCTTTCTTTTGAGATTTTAGCCAGTTGATGATAACCATAAGTATCTAGAATCCATCTGTTCCTGTTAACGCAATCATTTCTCAGCAAACGAATTACATAAAAGCCAGTTGTAATGCATACAATAAAAACATATAAGATAAACAACATAGAGGTACATTATGGCTGTTTTAATCTTTCTTTTAAATGAATGCAGCTGTTGATTGCAAAGGACTGCAAAAATAATTGATAAGGTTTTGGTACAACAAAGACAAAATTATCCCTCTGTTTATACATTTAACAAATACCAAACAAAGCAACCAATGTTTATGTGGAGTTCATATTAACCTTTGATATGACAAATATTTAGTGAGCATCTGGAGCAGTTTAGCTTAAAATGGGCAGGTCAGACCAAACAATTAACAACATTACCGAGGTCTTATAACATTATTCAGTTTACCTCTTGATGATAGCAAGTTTTGTGTTTTAAAACACTTAATGGCTGTAGGTGGGTATGGGTAACCTTTAAATTAAATAAAAATAAAAACTATTACTATTACATCCTACAACTGTGACTCCCTCAATATAAAAATAATAAAAATGTCTCACCGTAGGTGAAATACAATTTATGCTTTAACAAACACATAAACATGACCAGTTGTAGTAGTAAAGTGAATAAATGATCAAAATGTCTTTTGAATGAGCAGCCACACACTACTCAAGCCTAGAGCTACTCTGGTTGTGTTGCCTCATGTGCTCGTGGGCATGTGCTTGTGTGAACTGATGGGCCTATGCCTAATATAAGATGAGAAGGTGGCACTGGCAGCATAACATCCAAAGGCGCTCAGTGTTCCAGCTGTTTCTTTGCCTCTTTTTAGCAGAGCGAGCAAGCTAAGGTTCCTGCTCAATGGCTTTAAGGGTAGCTCCAATCAACAAGGAGCCATTTCTGATTTGACATGCCACAGGCATTGAGTCACAATGTGTCAAAGAGTCAGCATGCCTCAGGACTCAACCACTCTCATACCCTTGTTTGTTTACACAGCATTATTTGTTTCATAATAATAACTATAGGCTGCACAGTGACAGAGTTAGTGCCCTAGCCTCTCAGCAAGGAGGCTATGCATTCATACCGCTCATGAATCTGCATGTCCTCATTTTAACATGGGTTCTCACCAGGTCTTCCAGTTTCTTCTCATCTGCCCAAATACATGCAAGATTCAGTGACTCTAAATTTCCTAATGAATGGATGTAGGATTGAGTAGTTGTCAGTGTATGTCTCTGTGTTAGCTCAGTAAATAACCACCCAGTTTCCAATCACCAACAATTTCTAACAGGAATAATGGACAAAAGTTTTTACTTTTTTGTGTGTGTATGTGTTTAGAGCCAAGTCCACTCTTACTCTAACAGGAAATAAATCATGTCATGTCATCTTCAACCACTTTTCAGGAGCCGGATCACAGAGGCAACAGTCTATGCAGAGATGCCCAAATTTCCCTCTCCCCAGACACTTTTGCTAGCTCTTCAGGAGGAATACTGAGGCGTTTCCAGGCCAGTCGAGACATAGTCCCTCCAGTGCCTGAAACACCTCCCCAGGGAGGCGTCCAAGCCACCTCAAATGGTTCCTCTCAATCCAAAGAAGCATCAGCTATACTCCAAGCTCCTCCTGAGTGACCGAGCTTCTTACCCTATCTCTAAGGGAACGCCAGCCACCCTGCAGAGAAAACTCATTTCAGTCGTTTGTATTTGCGATCTTGTCCTTTCAGTCATTACCCAAAGGTCATGAGGTGAGGAGTGTAGATTGACCGGTAAATTGAGAGCTTCGCCATTTGGCTCAGCTCCTTCTTCACCACAATGGTCCGGTACACCGACCACATCACTGCAGAGGCTGCACCGATCTGCCTGTCAATCTCACGTGCCATCATTCCCTCACTTGAGGCAGGACCTCTCCACTAACCTGGAGAGGGCAAGCCACGCTTTATAGTTGAGAACAATGGCCTCGGTCTTGGAGGGGCTGATTCTCATCCCAGCCACTTCACACTCGGCTGCAAACCACCCCAGTGCATGCTGAAGGTCCTGGTTTGAAGAAGTCAACAGGACAACATCATCTGCAAAAAGCAGAGATGAAAGGACAGGACTCCCACCGGCCCCTGGCTGCTCCTAGAAATTCTGTCTATAAAATTTATGAACAGAACCGATGTCAAAAGGCAGCTCTGCCGGAGTCCAACATGCACTGGAAACCGGTCTTACTTACTGCTGGCAATGCGAGAAAAGCTTCCTGCTCCGGTCATACAGAGACTGGACAGCCCTTAGCAAAGGGCCCTGGACCTCATACTCATGAAGCACCCCCCACAGAATACCAAGAGGGACACTATCGAATGCCTTCTCCAGATCTACAAAGCGCATGTGGACTGGTTGGGCAAACTCCCATGAACCCTTAAGCACCCTCTGGAGGATGTAGAGCTGGTCCAGTGTTCCACAACCTGGTCGAAACCCGCATTGTCCCTCCTGAATCCGAGGTTCAAATAGTACCCTGGCGTAGACTTTCCCGGGGTGGCTGAGACGTGTGATTCCCCTGTAGTTGGAACACACTCTCTGGTCATCCTTCTTAAAAAAAGGGACCGCCACCACAACATCCAGAGACTTGAGGTACTCAGGGCAGATCTCATCCACCACCGGTGTCCTACCACTGAGGAGCTTGCGAACCACCTCAGTGACTTCTGCTTGGGTGATGTACAAGTCCACATCAGAGTCCTCAGTGGAACATGGTGACAGTAGGATTGAGGAGATCCTCGAAATATTCCTTCCTGACAATATCCCCAGTTGTAAACAGTGTTGGTAGAGTACTGTTTCTGACTCAGGAGGGGGATGGTTTGCCAGAATTGCTTCAAGGCCAATCGATAGTCCTCCTCCATGGCCTCACCGAATTCTTCCCACTTCCAAGTTTTTGCCTCTGCAACTGCCCTATGCTACAGCACGTTTGGCCTCCCAACAAGGCATGATAGGACTTTCTTCAGCTTGACCATAGCTCCGAACGGCTGCATCGACAATGAAGGATGAGAACATGGCCCACTCAAACTCAATGTTCCTAGCTTCCCTCAGGAGCTGGGAGAAGTTCTCCCTGAGGTGGGAGTTGAAGATCTCCAGAGGGCTCAGCCATATGTTCCCAACATCTGATCATCAATCTCTGGCCTAGGGTGTCAGAGTGCACTTATGGACCTTCCCTATGCTCGAACATGGTGTTTGTTATGAACAAACTGTGACAGTACAGAAGTCCAATAACAAAACACAGATCACGGCCATTCCTCAAATCACCCCACTCCAGGTTTCGCTGTCATTGTCCATGAGAGCATTGAAGTCCCCCGGTAGAACAATGGAGTCTCCAGTCAGAGCACTATCCAGTACCCCTCCCAGGCTGGGGACATTTTGCCCCGTAGGCAGAAAAAATAGTGAGAGCCCTCTCTCCGACCCCAAGGTGAGGCGACTCTCTCGTTCACTGGGGAGGTAATAAATCATTGCACCTATTTACAGATGAGATGCCAGATGAGATGAAACAATTAAGCTCATTTTGGCCTGATGAATCAGTAAAGCTCTTGGGTGAGAAGAGTAGTCACTAAAACATCTGCTGTTAACATTAAGCCCTCTGTGTTTCCTGCTGGGGCCTGAGTGTTTTTAATTTTTGCCCCTCATTACACATGCAAATATACTATCACCTGCCACCATATACACAAACACTCCATGATTAGTAATAGTGTCTGTGTTGTGTAAATACATTTTTTTTTTTTAAATCATGCATGGATAAACAAAGACAACAGTATTGAACACTTTCTATACCAGGGGCCTCAAACTTGCGGCCCGCGGGCAAATTGCGGCCACCGGGACGATAGTTTATGGCCCTCGCCACATTTTAATGTTAGTGTGGCCCGCGAGTTTGATATGTATGGCACTTTACAGTGTAGTGTGCGGAGCTGAACAAACCTTCCAATCACAGTGGAGTATTTGGCTCTCGGGATGGGACATCGGCTGTGCTTGATGCAATGAGTGAAAGTGAAAGTTACAGCAGTATCGCCATGAAGTGTTTTCTTCCGTGCCTGGCTGGCTGCCTCGTATTGGGCACACGCGGACATTCGTCCCAGCACGCTGTGTTCACAACACTTAACAAAAGAGTTTTAAGTTGCTGCCCAGCGGGACAGTGGCCCTCATTTATCAAACGAACCTACGTCTGAAAAACTGTGCGCACAAGGAAATTTGGACGTGAGCGGGAGCAACGATCAGATCTCATGTCAGCTTGAAACGCTTCATTGAAACTTCAATATGACAGTGACACCAAGTGGAATTATATATATTACCAAGGTTTGTGTTAAAAAATAAAGAGATTTGTGAAAAACCCAGCCTCACCCAGATTCTGTTTCCAGCGGCCCACAGGTAAATTGAGTTTGAGACCCCTGTTCTATACCATATAATACTTGCAGTCATTCATCTATTTAAGCACAAAGTACATTTGTATGACTTACTGAAATATATTTAACTAATAATTAAATAAATGTACCCATAGTTGGCTGGGTGTGTCATTGCAGAGGGTCCACTTTTTTGTGTCTATTATAGATTCTGTACACATGAATGGATACTGCATAGTTCCAACACCTTCTGAAGAAAGACATACATTTACACAGACAATATACATACGCCAAACTACTTTAATTTACACACTAGTCTTTATTGCTTAAATTATACTTTTACTGCGGTTCAGTTTATTTTCCCATTACCAAATTCTAGTTTAATGTCCAATATTCAAACTTTCTTACTCCTCCTAAATTAGCATTCTACAGCAAACATTTATTAGCACAGCACAGTGAATTTCTGCAGTATATAAAAAGTTGGGTTTATAATCAGCCTTGTCATCACTTATGCAAACAATGAGATGTGATAATCAGGAGAGAATACATATTTTGGGGGGATGTTTGTATCTGAATCTATTATAATAATCAATTCACAGGAAAACAAGCTTCAAACCTGCAACATTGTTTGCATAGATTTGATTTATTCATCTTCTCTATTTTCAATTGGGATGTGGAAGTCAAGAGGTTATCCCAGCAACAATGGGCATTAGGCAGGGTACACCCATCACAGTGGCAGGTTAGTTGCAGGGCTGACACAAAGACATACACTGACAGACAATAATGCAGTCCCACATTCACACACTAGGAGAAATCTCCAAACAAATGCATGTTGACTAACTCAGAGATAACCCATATTAAAAATAGGAGGACATGCAGGCAAAGCCATATGTTTGCTCTTCCAACCCCTACACTGATGTGTGAGGTACCACTATCCTCCAATATCTTTCTGGCTTGCAGACCGGCTAAGCTAATTGAGGCATTTTGCTCTCTGTTTTAGCCTCTGAGCTGTGATGGTGGTGATAATAAGCTCATAGAGATAATAAAACATACTCTTACAGAAAAATCATCTGGGCTTTTTGAGTACTGTGGGGAAAGCCAGCTGATGAATTTTTAAATGTTAATCTTTGAAGAAGCGGCGGGAGTGCACTCGTCAGTAAAATGAGGGGCTGCCAGGAATCTGCAGCAGGATAATTAATTGTTGAGTCTTTTACTGTGGGGATGCATCTACCGAGACCCATTGCAGATATTATACAGCTGTTAACTTTTGAGCCAATTCAATGTTTTTTTGTTTTTTGTTTTTTTTCTTCCGCCTCCACTTTCTATCTTTGTACATCTGTGTCTGTGTGCATGCTTGCGTGACTGTGTGTTTTGCACGTGTATGTTTTTGCATAGCACATATGTGTGTAAATGTATTCGCCTCCTTAAACCCCCCCGGGTGCAAGAGCCAGATGTTACAGCAGCAACATACTACAACCCTGTTGACAAAAAAAGATGACTTGAGTGAGACACTTTTAAATATTCATGGGCTAGGCTTCTTTTATGTATTGTTGCATCAACTGAGGGTCTCAACACAACTACACCTTCTAAGTAACCCCATATTGTTTCAATCTATCTGATGCCAATATTCTTGTGTGTATAGTACTAAACCCATTTTACAAGGCACAATGTACTGGTCACTGGCTCTTCTTGCTTCTCATGTTGAGCGCATTTGGCATATTCAATTTAATGTAGTGTGTTTTTATTGTGTTTGTTGCCTTTATGAGAAAAGTGTAGATGAAATTCAATGTGTTTTTTCATACATGTGTCAGTTCATACATATAAGACAACATTAATTGTTTCTTACATTTTAGGAATTGTATGTAAAACAGTGTGAAGAAAAGGTTCTTCATCATTTGTTGGGTGTGCGTAAACCTTGGGATGACACTGAATCAAAATGTTAACAGAATAATCAAGTAAGGTTTTTCAGACCAGAATCCTGGCTCAAGTTACCCAGGTTCCCCCAGCAGCATTAGAAAGACTACTCAAATGCAGAAAACAATCTTAATATCCCTATGGGGAGACTAAAGTCTGCCTGAATTAGTATGGGTAGCACCATTCTCGCAATTTTAGTACCTAGGCTTTGTTAAACAATAGTGTCAAAAGTGACAAACACCATTAAATAGTTGATAATCATTAGTCCATTAATGTTTGTTCATACTAATTTATTTTTTATATTAGCTTTTGCACTGTGCATTTGTGTCTACTGGTGAGACGGGTGACCTTTTCAATCTGCTTGCAATATTTTCTGTAATCCTATCATGCCATGTGTTTGGATGAGCTCAACAAAATCTTTCCATTTTTATTTTAGTAATTAACCCTATTTGCGGCCTAGAGCTGTCCAAGTTAATGAAGTTGAGATTTGGGTGTGGGATTAATTAGAGCTTAAATAGGAATAGAGAGAAAGAGGAGAGGGAGGGGGGCTGAATAAACAATGTAATAAATGACGCAGAGCATGGTCTTTAATGCACAATTAAGTCGGGATTGTCTTGGGATCGGGGCACAAGCACACACAAGTTAGTCTCTTAAGCGTGCTTCATATATCATGCCTTCACTCCTAATGGTTGTAGCCGAGTCCCATGGTGATACTAAACATACAAGGAATTTTTAAAATGTTTAACGTGTGATATCTTATACCTAAATAATCCAAGAACTGACCCTTTTTTATGAAATGTTACCCTGAGGCGTTAAACAGGCAGATGGCAAATAGTACCCGTAGAAATCCAATGTCAAAAGCTCACAATGACAATGGCATTCAGCATCACATCATTGGGCTCCAGGTGTCAGGTAACCTAACTTATTTTTTCATCCCAGATCAGTGCTATACACAAATAGTAAATGAGGAGGCTTCACTTGATTGCTCTGCTTACCAGCGCTCAGAGTAAACAGACTCTTCTTGAAGGGTTTCACAAGTTACAAATAAAGGACATGCATTTCATTTAACAGTGTTTTTAGATCTCTATTCACACAGGTTGTAGGTCCTTTGGTATTAATGCACAATGCAAACCACTTGCCTGTGTGAATGTGTGAATGAACGTGAACAATTAATGACATGTAATAATAGGTGGATTAACATTTCCAGAGGATTGCACAAAGAAGTTGTACAAAACATAATTGAACAATAGAAAATAAATACATTTTTACACAATGGAGGTATAAGCTATCTGAACTGTAGTTTGGTATTTAGTTTTTGGATGAGAGAGTTCCTAATCCTCAGTCAATCACAAAAGAATAAAAAGAGAATACAGCAAAACTGAGAAGGTGTTGTTTTTTTACACACTGTAGAAGTACCCACTCTCACTAACTACAATGTATTTTATAAAATGTATTAAATTTAAAAAAAATATATATTATTTGACTTGATTCAGAATCTCTTTTTCAGGACAGTCCTGGCCTCAACAGGGAACCTATTGTACATGTTTTTAGTGGTAGGGCAAACTGGAGTGCCCAGAGGAAACCTACGCAGACACGGGGAGAACATGCAAACTCTACACAGAAGACACCAGCCATTGTATAACTCAGTGTTTGCCATTCATGTTTTCCCACTCTGTGATTACATAGAATTTTTACAGTAATTGTTAACATAATTAAATAACTTATCTTGGTAAAAAAAAAAAAAAAGTCCAAGGTCATGGGTTAAAAACAAACGGCTGAATGATTCATTTTTGATATTTCTCATTATTTAGTGAAGAAGGATGTTTAGAGAATATTATAGCTCATATCTATTGTCTCCATAATACACCCCAATATGTTTAAACAGGGCCAAGCTGGGGCAATAAAGTGTTTTAACTCCCTGGTCATTATTGACCTCAGAACAAAGAGAACATCAGAGACAAGGAAAGACAAAGTTGTATTAAAAATAATCCCCTCATTGACTTAATCATTGCTCTCTACAAGTGCTCCTTGAGTGAGGTAGCCACGATGGAAAATGCACTAAGTGATGATTGAGGGCTCCCATTATGTTAGTTATATAATGGCACTATATGATGTGAGGACAGTGCAGCTGCCAACTATTCCACTGTAATAACTGACATACTCTCAAATTTTCATCTTTTCAATGATGACAAGTAGCTACAGAACTGGAGAAGAGCTGGCAAACTGTCAGTATCTTTGATGTGACTTACCCACTTGGCACTGTATCTTGCTGACGGTTATCCATCAGAGGCACCATGAAGGAGAATGACAGACTTCACAAAAAGATCGGGAATTTTTGGGCAAAGGATTTTGCTATAGTGCTTACGTTAGGGAGTTGTATTTTTGCAGTATTATCAGTTAATTAAAAATAGGTTAACATTTGTACATGTCATAGGCTGACTTTTTTTTTTCTTTTGAACTGAGGCGTAACAGGCGGCCCCAAAGCATTCTGGGTAACATGTTCATTTGTCCATATTTCCCCAAGGAGCCACTTCCTTCTGGTTCTTTATTCCTGATATTTCTAAAGGGGTCTTTCATGAAAGATCTCTCTATCAGAGAAAAATCTGTGTGCAACAGTTCACTTGGCAGCACTTCACTCCACAATAAGAAGACGGCAAACCTCCGTGATGTCAGAGTGCCTCAGAGCTGTGTACATTCTGCTCCATTCTTCAAGACTTTATCTTTAGCTTTCATGTGTTACAGTTCAAATTTCACACTGAAAGACATGACAACACTGCTGTCTGTGGTGACTTGGAGTTTGTTTGTAGAATAATGAACCCACTAAAATTTCATGTACATTTATAATAATGCCAAAGTGAGATAACGTTTTGAGTTACTTATAGATTTATTGGTTTTACTGTCCTTTAACTCTGTGTCAGTACCACAGAGGGTTTATTTCAGCATGTATGCTAACCGCAGCAAATAATCTGCCTATAGTGGTTAGTATATTGATAGGTTTTAATGTTGATGTCTAATGATGCTCACTGGAATGTGACCTACTATAGCTCGATGTTGTGCCTAACAGAGTATCTTCCACAATGTAGCATGCACATATGGCACATGCAAAATTAGCTATAGTCTATAAGGCTCTAAACTAAAACAAATAAAAGTTAAAGAGTTTGGCATTTGGCTGAGGAATACACAATAGGAGGCCTACATATTTGGCATCGGCATGTGCGAGTATTTGCCAGCAGGTCACATTGATCGGTTCAAGGCCTTAACTTTGGTTTTCTGCATTCAGTAGCCAGAGGACAGGATTTTTAATGAATAACACATATCCTATAACTGGAGGAAGTCCACACCACTGTGATCCGACAGGAAGCACGCCATTGACTTACTGCGCAACAGAACTCAAAAGAAACAGCGGATGAGCTTCGGGGCAACTGTGATCAAAGCAAAGACTTTTATCTATCTCCTAAATCTCCCCTGTAATAATCTATTAGTGCATTAGCCAGGTCGCCCTGAATCAGATGTATCATGGGGAGATTTGCTGACGAGACTGAATTAAAAACCTTATAATTTTTTATTTCGTTCACCATCTTTTAAAGAAGCTGCAGTTACAGGTAGCCTATGGTGTTTTGCAAATGTGATTGAAATCTACTCCAGTTATATGAATGCACCTTTACTACGCAAGAAGAATGAGAAAGAGTATGGTTAACATGGAGAGACAGCAGACTGAGAACAGTTTATGCATAAACTTTTTTTTTCCTGTGCTCACAACAGCAAATCATCTTTACCCTCTGGCATCATGATCTGACTGGTATACAACAGATGCCCGTCCTGAAGGAACCCTCTCTATTTATCCAGGCAATAGCCTGGCACAATTACACTTGCTTGTGATTACATGTGGTCGGACATTTATTTGTATCCTACTAATTATCCCCTCAGATAAACTAAGAGTAAATAAACTCAGAGTTTGCTGACTAAATCTGCCCTGAAACAGAACAGAGCCTGGTCTGAGTAGAAAAACCCCAAGTTAAGATTGAAATAGGGAGAATGTGTAGTTAGGTGATGGATTCAAAATATATAATGTGATGTCTATATTTCATTTTAAAATTTGACTGTTGACAGGGTGTTAATAATATATATTATGTCTGCAATGCATAATCTCTACCAGAATGAAGATCAGAACAATCTAAACAATGAATGTGTTTTACATCACAGAAAACACAGTTAAATATAAAAACAATAACAATATCAAAACTCTATTTTGTGCCCATACAATCAAATGTCTCTTCAAGGCCCTCTTTCCCCCTGCTAACCATACCCACTTCACTACAACAACCTATTCCAACATTGACAATATAGCAGCAATGTGTTGTGTTTTCTGTTGTTTTCTGCTATAGAAGTCAGTGCCTCAGCACAGAAGATTACTCAGACATGCATGGAACAAACAGCTATGTTTAGAAGTAAAAACTACATGGCATGATTAAAAGACTAGATAGAATCCCCTGAAAAAAGTATTTATTAACCATTTTATTTTAAATGAAAAAAATTGTACAGTACAAAGACTATACTTGGAGATTTAGTTTCTTCACCCTGTGCCAGATGTCCATAACATTATAGTGAAAGAACAGATCAAAGAGCAGAGATGGCATTTATCGACTTCAGCCTAATGTCACTTTTCATGTACAGTCTTGAAGCCCCTCATTAAACCAACACAAGGTGGCTTAGAAATTGACTCAGTGTAGTCTTCTCGCCATTAAGCCCTTTTCACTCAACCCACAAAAATATTTCGTACTTTTTTTTTGCCCATTTTCTTGCTCAGCCATGCAAGATAAAAGCAAAAAATGTCTTTATCGCTCTCAAAGTGCTGGGAGAAAACATGAAAGCTGCTTGACGAAAACAACGCTGAGTCTGCTTTGTAGCAGTAAATACATATACAATATGGTATTTTTGGCTGCAAAATCAATATATAGGTCAGTGATCCTTACATTACATGCATTGCATAGTTTGTGTTGTGAGATAACCAAAGGCACTAAAATTAATGACATAAATACATGGTTTTTGAAGGCCTTGTCTGCAAATGATTACAAAGTTGAAGCTCTGTTTTAACTGGTTTCCTACGCCTCATTAGCCTAGATCCAGTTGTAGAAGCTTCTGAATTAATTTAAATGATTGTGCACTGTTGGACAAAGGACATGAAACTGGTTTGTGAAACTTTGCAGAAGACACATTTAGACATATTTTAGGGCCTATGCATAGAAGCCTTATGTACATAGATACAAAGAGAATAGTTTTATTGAGGGACCTTATATGGCTTGAGCTTATAAGCTTTAAGTACCATGAATACTGACTGACTGACTGAATAATAGCTTCATATTCTTATACAGAAGATAAAACTTTACAAGAATAAGCAAAACACCAAATAAAGTAACAAACATATATATTACAAAATAATCAAACTGACCAGGAAGTTCCTAGTTAATACGTCCAATCAAAATGTGAAAACATGAATCCCTTGAATGAAGTTTGAGAATCACTGTACTGTAGAAAGCCTCAGTGGACCCCAACCTTGTGCATGTTGTCCCATAAAACCAAGGAGTTTGTATCCCCACATGTGTAAAGACAGCTCATCTTAAATCACTCGCCTCCCATGAGGTTGTTTATATTATACCATGTCCTTGTCCCTAAACTATATGTAGGTAAAACACATGGGGTTATAAATAGAATATATGCCCCTCTGTCCCACCCAGTGACCCACCTTGTAGAATATAGATATCAAGTCACACAGAACTTTATAGCTTCTTATATGCAAGGGTTTATTGTTGGTCTTTGAAGGTTTTATTTGGACATTTACTTTTAGGGTAAACACAAAATAATCTGTCATCAATCAATTAAACAGAGGATGCTAAATTGGGAGCCATTTATTATTTTCCTCTTGTCTTATATAGGATTAGATACCAATAATTTACAGCTAGTAGTTCAATTCAAAAAGTATATCAATATTTAGCGATACACTAAATGACCCTTCTTTGTATGATCTATATATCTAAGTAGGAGTTCAAGTATCTCAGGGTCTTGTTCACGAGTGAGGGAAGGATGGAATGTGAGACTGACAGGTGAAACAGTGCAGCCTCTGCAGTGATGGGGTCGGTGTACCGGGCCGTTGTGGTGAAGAAGGAGCTGAGCCGAAAGGTGAAGCTAACAATTTACCGGTCGATCTATGTTCCTACTCTCACCTTTGGTCATGAGCTTTGGGTAATGACCGAAAGGACAAGATTGTGGATATAAGCGGCCGAAATGAGTTTCCTCTGCAGGGTGGCCGGGCTTTCCCTTAGAGAGAGGGTGAGAAGCTCGGTCACTCGAGAGGAGCTCAGAGTAGAGCCGCTGCTCCTTCACATCGAGAGGAGCCAGTTGTGGTGGCTTGGGGAGGTTTCGGATTCCCCCTGGACGCCTCCCTCGGGAGGTGTTCCGGGCGTGTCCCACTGGGAGAAGATCCCGGGGAAAACCTAGGACACACTGGAGGGATTATTTCTCTCAGCTGGCCTGGGAAAGTCTTAGAGTCCCACCGGAAGAGCTGAAGGAAGTGTCTGGGGAGTGGGGAAGTCTGAGCATCTCTGCTTAGACTGCTGCCTCCGCGACCCAGCCCCGGATAAGAGGAAAAAGATGTATGTATGGATGTATGATGAGTCTTCCCACTACTGACCAGTGCAGTTTGAGAATAAAGTTTTTAATCCATGCACAGTTGTCTAAATACTATCACAATGCCATGCTATCATGTCCTGTCTATTCCAACATCAGCTTTTTCCACAAGGGGTCACCACAGAAAATCATCTGCCCTCTATTTGTGCTATTTAGGTTTTATGGATTCCCTTCATGAAGAAAACCTTATCCAGGCTTTGGCAGAGTACACTGATGAGTCAGTCTGTGTGGCTGGATTATGAGATGCATATTATTTGTAGCATTATTATAGACAGATCGCTGGTTATTATGTCATAGTAGCTTGATAGTTAACCATAACTTGACAAATTTTCCAGACAAAGTTATTCCCTTCACCTTTGCAGGGCTTTTTAACTAATGCTGAAACTTGTCTTTGCTTGAGGACGTGTCTCTTTGTTGTGGCATTTGGCTGACACTCCAGGCTCAAGGACACACAGGTTTTATTGGCTACCACACTCCTCTGTTATATAGATCGAAGTAATGCATGCGGCTTAATGGGATGATGTATTGTGTGTGTCTCCAGGGAGAAACTGAATACAAAAAGTCAGATTATTTGCATGTGGTGCATAGTGTCTGGATTGAGTGTGCTTTCACCTCTCAGAAAGGAGGTTGTAGGTTTGATACTCAACACCCAGTCTTCATGAGTCAAGTCAGTAGGCCCTACTTGTGTTACTGTGTGTACTCTCTAGCTACTCTGGCTTCCTCCCATTAGCCAAAGTCATGTACGTTTGTGTTAGGACAATAAGTGACTACAGTGAATTCATGTGAGAGTGACTGATTGTTTTGTCTGTGTATGTCTCAGTGTATTCCTTGTGAGTAATTGGCCATTGTCTAGGGTGTACCCTGCCTAAGGCCCATAGTTATGGGGCAGGGTCCTGTCATCCACAACAGGAACAATATGAATACATTTTTTGTAATTCCTATTTGAACAATCCAGTAATGCATGCCGTGTTCCCAGTGTCAAAGATAATTATGTTATGAACTATTCTTTCTAGCATCTGTCCAAAGGCTTAGGTTAAGGCCTTGGTCTTGGCACTGACAATACAGAAGGACTTGAGTAAAGACAACACACCTTTAAACTCTAATTGAATTAACAAAAAACAAGTGCCAAGTGTTTGCCATATGTAATTTTACCAGAAGTGTCTCTTATAATGACGACCCATGAGAAAAAGCTGTTGTGTCTACAAAGGGTATTTTTAGTCTCAGTGTTGCCACAGAGGGAGAACTGGCAGTAAACTTAGCTAATGTGCTATTTGTTTGTCTGTTATTGGCTTTATTCTTACAAGAACCCTGCTTCACAGACAATTTAAGTACAAGCAAAGAACTAAAGCTCTGATCTCTGGTGTGCAAACTTTAAAAATAAACACTGCGTTACAATTCATCTGTTCACAGCAACTAAATGTTTAATATAAATGATAATAAAGGGGATATGATGATAGTCATGCTTATTCAATTGTGGAACTTTTCTGAAAGAATGTGTTTGTGTTTGTTAATTTAGTCTGCCAATCAAAGCCTAGTAAAACTGTTTATTTACCATGACAGTACTTCAGTACACATTCAGGGTAAACACAGGGTAAGTTATTATCCAAAAATCTTAAGTGTTTGCAAATTGTCCAAAAGTGACACTTCTTAAATGATTTTCCTCGTTTAGTTAATAACATTAGAAGTAGTGCATTTAAGTACACAATGAGTTACTTCATCATGCTGCCCTGTTGTATGTGCATGCAATAATTTTTTCACATGACTCATATTGCATCACAACATGGTCTCAAGCTTCTCCCTCCACACTAAAACCAGTTATCTCATTGTACGATCAGTCTGTCAAGGTCTTGGACAAGAAACCTATGAGGTGGCATCGCTGTGATATTAAAAACAAGCACAAGCTTTTTACTTTTGAAAACTGTGTAAATTTGAGCACACTGAAATAGTTTTTTAAATGTGTGAACAATCTTATGTTTCCAATATTCTCTGCTCTCATGGTCAGACATCAGGGCTCACTGACACCATCCATTTGAGCCTCTGTCAGTGGGGATTGTATAGTCCCTATGTTCAGAACATCTTTTGGAAAGTCCAGTTTCTCCTCTAAAGGACCCAGACCGTGGAACTCTCTCCCCACTGATCTGAAAATGAGCACATGTGC
>JAVQKC010146198.1:0-11107 GCA_036025475.1 Philypnodon macrostomus | reverse complement strand
ACGCTTTTCCTGAAGGGAATGATACAGTCACCTCTTGCTGCACC
The DNA here is from genome assembly GCA_036025475.1 of Philypnodon macrostomus. NCBI lineage: Eukaryota > Metazoa > Chordata > Actinopteri > Gobiiformes > Eleotridae > Philypnodon > Philypnodon macrostomus. The sequence goes on along the minus strand of JAVQKC010146198.1, from coordinate 11,063 downwards.
TCGAGTTCTACGATTATCAGCTGATCGGATACTAACAAACTGATGAAATGGTGGGGATGATAAACTGTGAAAAATTTTATACATAAGGCAGAGATTTGAGTATTTGACCAGATTTCCCCAGCTCAGTAATCTGTGTTTTTGTAATATTGGACAATGGTGAGCAATGTTGGGTTTCTTATCCAGAATTTTAACAGTTCGTTTGTACAGTGATTGCAGAGGAATTAGAGTTGTAGCACAAGCCTGTGACCAAACAGGTAAACAGTAAGTGATGTGTGAGAAGAGGGTCTAAGGACAGGGGATGTCCTGGGACAGTGCTGTTGTTTGTGTGTTATTGATTGTCTATTAACTTGTTACTGTTTGCAATGACCCTGTTTATTGTTTACATACATCTCTTTTTGTGAAGCCCTCTGAGGGAACTTTGTTGTGATATAGGGCTATACAAATACAATTTTATTGAATTGAAATTGAAATTGAACTTTGGAATCTAGTTGTTATGGGGTGAATGAAGCTCCCATACCTCTCACAGTTGCGTATCTTGTAAAATAGAAAAAATAAAATAAATTTTAAAAAGTCAACAATGACTGCACCAACACCAATAAAGATGTGAAATTGATGCAGACCTGCCATCCAAGGACATGCATGTGAACTTGAACCATTATGATAAAGTGTTGCATTTCTTTGTTAGGATTGTGCCATTCACTGAAACCATAGGGGTGTTTTAGCCTGTCTAATGTGCAAATATATTTCACAATTTAGGGCCTGCAACAACAAAATGTTTTTAAAATTTTCTTTTAGTCTTTGGGGGAAAAACTCAAATCAACTTCTGAAGTGATTTTACACCAAAATGATTTTTGTCCAAGGATAGAGCTGAGTATTCCTCGTGTTTACAGAGGTGTAGTACTGGAACATACCTAATGTTTGGTCCATAATGTTGTGTACAGGACTGATGAGGATGAGGTCCTTATGCTAAGAGAGGTTTAGAGGGACATCCAATGAATGAGGAGATGCAGCCCTTTTTACCCCTATTCCTTAATGATACCAAACCAACCACTCTTTGGCAGTTGATGACAACCAAAAAGTGATAAATGTGCTAAGTTCGTATGTTTAAATGAAGCTAATATGTTAAGGCATGTTCAGGAGCAGGACCACGCCTACCGTCATACACACCTTCACCTCACGTTGACCACTCCTCACTCCACTTCAACCACACCTCGGATTTACCCACAAGCCATATTTAAACCCGGCGGAAGTATCTCATACTGTTTGCCCCCCCTTCAATGTTCTATATGTTGTCTTCCAGCTTCCAAATAGATCAAAGAGGGGGGTCCCTGGTCGGCTGGACGGGAAATCCAAGGACGATACCCCCATATTGAGTCTCCCAACCCAGCCTTCAGACTCTGCCATCTTCTACCACTCGATCAAATATCTTTTTGCAGTTCTACTTCATTAATTAAGCACTTCAATGCACATTGGTCCTTGCTAGTGAAATATGCAATGTCACACTGTGTAAACGATTGGTGCTGATTTAGTCACAGTTTCAATGTCTTACAAGTACAATTGCAGTTTGACTGGGCCTTGATGTTAGAACTTGTGTACTGGAACTAGTGCTGTCAATCGATTTTTGTCAATCAGATTAATCACTCACGATTAATTTTTAAATGAGCTTTTTATATTTTTTTTTAAAGTGGGACCCCAGACGGAGTTTTTACTACAAACTTTAGATAGAACGTCTACAAGACTGAATTCTGTTGTTTTTGTGAACATGGTTGAAGACGTCAGGAGTGGTGTGCGTGTCGGGTCGAGTGTAAAGAGCTTATTCTTTTCAATGGACGTATACTGAATCAGCTGTATCTCTCTAAATATTACACTGTTTTTTGTAAAATAAAAACTGTTTTGTAGATTGAGGTCTATAGAATGCCTTTACGAGCTGAACACTGTTGATACTGTCAATCATTTTTTTAATTCTTCACCACACTCACACTGACTAAGGCCACTTTCTCCCTCCGCTCTCCTCTGGGCTGCTCTGTCAAACAGAGGAGGATGTCAGCCAGAACAGGTGCTGTGATTAATCTGTGTTAATTGATTAATAATGCGTCAATTATTTTTTATTAATCGCATGTGTTAACACAGACAGCCCTAACTGTTACCAAATGGACAAACATCTAAACATGGATGCTAGTACTTTGTATTCAGAGCTAAAAGTTTTGTTATGTAATGGTGAGAATAATGTTCAGAACATATTCAACAACATTTCACTAAAACACAGGTAATTGTTACTAGTCAATGGTCATTTGTCATTTATAATCAATCAATTATAATTGACCTTACTAGAATATTTATCCATGATATATGATACAAAGCCTTTACTTATCAAGTCCCTATCATCTCATTTTTGAGGTGGTCATCCTATTTAAGACATTTCATTAAAAAAAAGGAAGAAAAAAGTCTGACCGTTACGGCTTTAGTAGGTCACTCTATGAAGATCTCTTGACCACTGTAGGAGATCTACAGTGTTATGGCCATGTGACCAGGAGTAATGGTCTGTCAAAGAGAATACTTTAGAAATGGGTCGACAGCATTAGAGTGGACGTCAGGGACTTCACCCAGGCACTCGCTTTTAAATCAGAGAAGGGAAAATATACTTTTTAGCTTAGTCATGTGACCCAAGTTAACCCACCATGCCTAGGCATTTCCTTCAATATCCGAAAATCGTCCACGGTCCCGTTAATCCTAAATCTTCTGTCACAACACTCTCTAGTAACTATAAATTGCTTGAAGTGATATCAAATTGAATATGATACAGAACTGTAGAGAACTGTCTACATATTTTTTGTATTTATTTCAAGATAAATGTATTTTTTAAGACTTGCTGTAGAGGCTTTTGGGGGCCCCCCTGCATGACCTTCGTGCCCTGGACCCCAGTTTGGGAATCACTGAGTTAGTCTATTTGTATAGAATCATTGGTCTAATGTCAATAGTCCATGGTCACGTGAAGTAATTACCCCCCCACATCCCAGGGATTGTGGAGAGAAACCATCCAGGCTAGATCTTTATATAGAATCAAAGTAATTCAAATGACTACAGCATTTTAGACATTAAACTAAGCAGCCTAGCTAAAAGTTCCTCTTCGTCCCCCACGCCCCACAAGTGACTCTGATTTATGTTGTCCATTGCGCGCTTGACATCTCATTGCTTTCTCGTGTGAGTAGGCTTCTGCCCTCCACTATGCGAGTCCAAGTTTGTGTTCAACCATCAGTGAAACCTTAAGGAAATATGGCAAAAAGGAGACTAGACAAATTAGCTAATAACCACAAAGTCGTGGGCTGAGAGATTGTGCATTCATTTGAAAGCAATGCAGGGGGTGAAATGAGTGATGTAGAACGTACACAACGTCTTCTCCAAGTAAGCACGAATGAGCAGCAAGCTGAAATGCTAAGCTCCACAATGCACTGACCCCAAAAGGATTTGTCTGTTTTTTTGTGGGTTTTTTTACACGTTTTGCCTCTTTCACTCATACTTATGACAAGAGACGGTGAATTCAAAGTTCAAGCAGGGGCTGCATTGGAGCGTGACATTTTTCTGTCATTTCTCAGTGCTGGGGAATATAAGTTGGCTTCTGATTCTGTGAGAACCAAAACAAGAAAACATTGTATGTGAATAATGCATATATGAATTATGCTCTCACTCTAGTGTGCTGTGTTGAACTGTGTTGCGATGCCAATGAGATGAACAATGGGCACAATAATGGTAAAGCTTTTAAAAGAGTTTTTAGATCATGAATGTCGGTTTGCAAACATGGAACAGTTAGATCAAAATAGTTTCAATATGTACTTTAATTATATGCCAAGGACAACGTCAGAAGGCTGTCAAAAACAATGCCATAGACAGCAAACAAGTGCCCATCCAACAACTAACCTGACCAGCCATACTGTACTGTAAGTCAGATCAAATGTAGATGAAAATGTAAAAAAAAAATCGAATTTGAGTACTTTTCAAGAGTTAGAAACCTGGCTACAATATGCCCCAGCAACATCATTCAACTTACTTGGGAGCCATTTTAGCTTGCATTATTGTTGTTTTTTCTGTTGCCAAACTGTGTTGCCAAACTGGTTTGACTTAATGTCCCGAAGCATTTTAATTGAGCTATTCATGATGATGAACATAAACAAAATCTCAAGAATTTTGGCACAGTGATCCGGGCTAGTGTATAGTTTATGTATATATGCAAATTATAGAAGTGAAATAAAGGATGCCTCTATAGCGCCCCCATGTTTTTGACCCCTATTTGACTCTGGACACACTTACTTTGGCAGAGAGACAGATGAAACTTGGTACAATGATTCTCCACATTGTACCCAACATAAAATATTATTATGACCCCACCCTACAACAAACAGGAAGTCGGCCATTTTGGATTGAATTTGGGAGGTCAGGTATTTTTGACAGCCTCTAACGTGCACATACTTTGCCCGATTAGGCTTAAACCTGGAATATCTAATTACCCCCCGGCTCTGAACACATCTGACCCATATGATGCTAGTTACCACTAAAGCGCCCCCTATAGACTGAAAGAAGTATGACGTTTAAGGGACATTTTTAGGGGAAAATATTCTTCACAAACCAAAAAAGCCAAACAGACCCTTCCCATATTTATCATGGTTTTGGGGGCGGGCCCTTGGAAATGACACAAACAATGTCCGATTAAAGTGCCCGTTGGTGCCATAGCATTTGTGCCAGATGTATGGGGCTCTTTCACCGATATACACCTTGCTGTTGGGTACAACAGCGTGGGCCTAGTTATCTGTTTGCCATTAGTACTTGGCATCTATAGACAAACTCAAAGCAAATGGATGGCAATATGTCAACTTCACTTACCCCAGCCCAATATCACGTAAGCATAAAGGAAACACATGAAATAGAATGCATGACCAAGATGTTGGTAGTGCTCTGAAGCATGAATGTGTGTGTGTGTGTGTGTGTGTGTGTGTGTGTTTGTGTGTGTGTCAGAAATAGTCTTGAGTGACTAATATGTGTTATGTTGTGAGCAGTCAGGTGCCCACTTCACTTCAGCTGATGGACGAAGAACAATGACGGGGCACTGAAGGATGAAAGCTAATTTGAGTGCAACAGTGAAACAATGGTTCTTCAGTGGATCTGTTTGTGATCTGTGATCACTGACAACTACCATATAAAGACATCCTGTAAATAATGTACACTTTAAAGAATGTCTATGCTGTACATATGTTTCAAACAGCAATGCTATAAGCAATATTTAAATCTATATACCACCCCACCACGCAAAGGTTTTCACTTTTGGTAATCATATTGTATATTTGACCATTATAGAATATTATGAATAATGCACCAATAATTAAGTGATTTCTATTTGGAAGCACAGACAAAAATATTGTGCCTCATCAAATTTGTCTGGAAATACCTAGACTGAGGAGTTCACCTGTTTAACATTATGTGGGCTCAGTATTACCCCAATGGCCAGTTTTGGCCTTAGTCTGTCCCTTTAAATGAAGATCAATGTTGACAGCAATTTCACCCACATCATAATCCAATTTACAAACTTTGACCCAGTACAAGTGCGTGAGTCCTGGAGCGCCCTGACAATGAAGTCTTCTCCACATCCATCTCCATCCACTTACCAGTTCACTGCTTATTCTGCCTGTAGACAACATTTTAATAATGTGAAGCCGTGGATTTACTGTCTGTCACCGCAAGCACTACATTCTTAATCTCAGACTGCCGTTTGCATGGGAAGGTATGTGTAGTGTTGACCTCAGGTCAGTGCAGTCACACTGACAAAATCCATTAGCTCTCACACTGGCTTGGCAAGCAATATGCCAAAAATGTTTCATGCAAATCATATACCAACTATATATGAAACATTTTTGATGATATTATACTCTATACTCAGTGGCAAATATGGCCCACATGCTGAACAGTTTGCTATACTGGATTGATTATACCCATGTGCAGTATACAATGAAATGGACACACTACAGTAGCTCCTGACTCCATCCAACATATCCCCTAGTGTTATATGCCAGTTATTGTGGGGTGAATGTAGCTGTCTTTTACTGTCCCTACATCGAAAAAAAATAGAAAGGTGCACAGACAACTGTAGGTGGAGCTCCTTAAAAGGAAAAATGCAATCAATTGCTATAATCATTTGCATTAGAAGAAATAAAAAACAGAACCAGAGCTGAGAGGAGAAATCTTTTACCATGACTAGAGGCAGAATGTGTTGTGTTGACCTCAGTTCAGTACAGTTCCACTGACAAAACCCATTAGCTATCACACAAGCTACTGGTGCATACACACAAACAGCTACACAAAACAACTACACACCACACAGTGATTAAAGACATAACAGCAGAGTCAGCAGAACCGCTCGCTCAACACAAGAGCAGTGAGTAAGCCCAGTGCTGCAGGCTGATACTAGGGCCACTGTTGAGTCACAGACCAGAGGAGGCCTAGAGGTAAATGTATGTATCGGAATCAATGGGATGCGCTAATCAAAATCATCATAAAAAACATGTAATATATGCTATCAGTGTGGGCTTAGGTGCATGACTTGTGTTGTGTGCTCTAAATCTGAATGAACCCTCGCGTGTTTTTGTTGTTGGCATTTTGTTGGTATTTGGAGAGGTCATGCGTATTCAGCACGGTGGTTGTAACAAAATGTGTGCATGTTTAATAATGCTCCGTATCAGGAACGTGGATGCTGAAGGTTTACATTTAGTTCATGTAATATGCATCAGTGTTTCAAACCTGGGTATCTTCTTCTGGGGTAAATCATTTTTCACTGGATCCAGTACACACCAAAGGTAACCACACAAAGAAATCACACAAAAAAATCTCCTCAGCCAAGGTAAATCACTGCATGTATCGTTACCTCTGAAACCTAATGGTATTACAATATTGTAGTAAATTCCCCAGTTCTGTATGTGTGTGTGTGTGTGTGTGTGTGTGTGTGTGTGTGTGTCAACATAGCATGCTTTCATAACCAAATTAAAACTGAAAAATATTTCACACTATGCCCTAATAATCCCTGTGAGTAGCTCATGACTCCATCAAGGGGTGTGGTGTGATACTACAACCTAATGACTGTCTTGACTTCAAATTGAGTTTTGTAGAATGTGTTAAAGGCTCCTAAAGTGTTTTGATGTAGCTGTCAATTTGACGAATGAACTAACTCTACAACACTTCCATATAGACCCTTTCAAAGTTTGTAAACAGAAAGTTCTAAATACCGGAATGGAGGCAACTAGAGGCAAGACCGTAATACATTTTCAATGGAGAAATTAGCATTAGCCACAAATTATTGCAAATTAATTGGCAAATTGGCAAAGCCCAACCACTCTGCTACATGTAGGTGATGTCAGAGCCTGGTTAGGAAACATTAGTGAATGTACCTCACATTGTATGTTTATATAATGTACACATGAGTAACAGTTAGACTTTTGGCTGGAGGTAAAGGTATATTGATAACCACAATAGTTTCTCACTTTTTAAACTCACTTTTGCTCCAGTTGCCTCTATTCTGGAACTTCATTCCATATGACAAACATTTTGAAGGGTCTATTGATCACACACACACACACATTCAGAAAATGCGTATTTCTGATTGCAGGTTTTTGGTAAGTCATTAATATCTATTGTGTGGATGCATTTGGGCTTGTACAGTGGTGTATCTGTGTATGAATTCTGCAGATGGCTAGAGGAAGAGGCAGCCAGTGGTGGTGTCAGAAAGCATTTTGTCAATGACAGAGAGGAAGGGGGGAACAAAACAGAGGTAGAGAAACAAGGTGGGGCACTAAGAATCCGGTGCTAGCAATGTCATCTTTCATTAAAATGAGTCTGCACAAGAGTACTTGGAGAACAGACATATCACATTTACATTGTGGTAATTCTGTCTATTGATCTCATCTGTTGGAATATAAAAGACTCAGATGTATTGAAAGTTCTCCTAAAATGCAATTCAACAAAAGAAGGATGGACAGTACTCTCAAGATTTGTATTCATGATCTGTTCCTGGCGTTCACACAGAAAGTGGGAAAAAGCATTTCAATATTCTGCTCCCTCAACGTGGAACATCTTACACAGCAGAAATGTCGGAGCAGTTTCAACATTTGCACACAGGTACATATCATAAAGATGCCGAAATGTATTAATTTGGGTACTTCTATGATGAATATTTTCTCACTGTTTTTAGTCTTTTTTCACTGATTGTTAATGATGATTTGAACTGTTGGGCTGTTATTTAAGTGCATTGTTGTGCTGCTGCCTTGGCCTGGACTCCCTTGAAAGAAGAGATTTGATCTTTAATCTCAATGGGACTTTCCTGGTTAAATAAAGGTTAAATAAATGTTAAATAAAGGTTAAATAAAGGGATTTGGGGAATTGGGGAGAGCAAATAGTAAAAGTGGTGTTTTTGGAGATGAATTCTTATTTACAGATCACATTACTCCAACACAATAAAAAATACTATTTTATTTTTTGGAAAATATCCTTTAAATGCTTCTTTATTAGCTTTACAATAGACCCTTTCAAAGTTTGTAAACAGAAAGTTCTAAATTACAGAATAGAAGCAACTGGAGGCAGGACCATAATACATTTTCAACAGAGAAATTAACATTAGCCTCAAAAATATTGCAAATTAAGATGGTTTTGACAAATGACAACCACTCCTGGTTAGGAAACATTAGCGAATGTTCCTCACATTGTATGTTTATATAATGTACACATTAGTAACAGTCAGACTTTGTCTGGAGGTAAAAGTCCTTATAGAAATGTTCAATAGTTTTTTTTTCTTTGTATGTTCAGACTTATTATATCCCTCTCCACAAACAGTACTTTTTTTGTAAAGTTAACTTCCTTTTGCTCCAGTCGCCTCCATTCCGGACATTTTGAACATTCCATATGACAAACATTTTAAAGATTCAATACTTTTGTTTTTTTTATGTAATTTCTCCTGTAAACCTCACAAGCAAAAAAGCTGTGTATGAATGTAATGAGATTCTCAAAGTTCTCAAAATCCCTCTTTCCCCTCAAAATCCCTCTTTCCCCTCACATTCCCTCATTATTTAATAAGACTAGTTATTTTGGTCTTGATGAGTGGATGCTGGTTTGCTCTCCAATGGACTCAATAACACTGGCCTCAGCTTTGTACCCGTGGCTATGAATATCGTTCTGGGGGAAGTGCCACAGAACAGTTGGTCAATCTCTTTTGTTTATTTTCAGTTTATGCGTGTGTGTGTTTACTCTTGGGTTGAGACTGCCTGAACAATCCACTCAACTTTTGGACTTTCAACAGAAACTTTAGTCTCAGCATCCTTTGGCCTTCAGGAAGATAGGGGTAGTAAAGGTGGTAGAACAACACTGATGAAAAGATGAGACAGAGAAGCAAGGAAAGAGTAGAAAGCAGCAAAAGCAAGGCTCGGAGGAAGGCTGCAGAGAGGAGGAGGATGATGATAAAGGATGTAGTGGGTGAGGTTTGGGGATGCGGGAAGTCTAAGGATAACATGCACTGAAAGACAACAACCAGAGTGGGTGTGAGCAAAAAACAAAAACGCAGGCAAAAAGACAATTTAACTTTCAGGATGCATATTTTACAACAGTTACAGTTTTAAAATATTGTATTTTATCTTAGACCATCCCTGTGCGTGAGCGCAGGTCTAGTCTTCAGAGCAGGTCTAGTCTTCAGAGGTTTTTCCAATGATCTTCTTAAATGTGGCTAGATTACATGTTGCATCCATTTCTGTTTTGTGGTCATTCATAGGTATGTCTTGTGTGCAGTTTGTTCATCTGTATCTGCCATTCAAACTGTGGATGAGTTAACGAAATCTAAAAATTGAAATTAGATCCTGCTAAACAGTTGAGCTTAGGTTACACTTTATTGCCCCTGTAGGGAAATTTGTCCCCTGCATTTGACCCATCCCTCAATGTCGCTGGGGAAACCTGTCAGGAGCAGTGGGCTGCCGCAGTGCAGTGCCCAGGGAACCCATCTCCTCCTTGCTTGCTGTGAGGTGACAGTGCTAACCACTGCACCACTGTGCTGCAGAATAATAGTGGTTCTTTTTGGTCTTCCATCTCATCTGAAGTTTTTCTGACATTTGCTGTTTTCCCAGATTGCCCCTTGGTTCCACATTTGCATCTATATGGGTTTATGTGAGAGTCATTACCTGTGCAGATCCAGATGACAGGTACTACGCTCACATCTCAAACCATGATAAATACTTTAGGCAGAGTAATAGGGATTTAACTCAACTTTAATATTTTCCAATCAAATGACTGTGTATGCAGCTTCTTTGTTGTATTCTTCACTTCATCTTGTGTCCTCTGCCTCCAACATGGCTTTCTCTGTGTGCCGTTCTGCTGTCATTGTGATCAACTTATGTGTGTGTATAAAGGCACTGGATAGATTCATATGAGAAAGTCACATTTAAACCCTGGGGGGATAACACTGTGGATGTCCTTCAACTGAGAGACAAAATGTATGGTCATGTTAAAGTCATACAAGGAGGAGATACAACAGGGAATATGGGCTATAAGCAGCAGGCATGTCAGCAGAGGCGGGTAGAGTAGCACCCAAGTAGTAGTACTCATGTAAAAGTAAAAAGTACTCATTGACATAATTACTCGAGTAAGAGTAGAAAAGTACTGGTAAAAAAACTACTCAAGTCCTGAGTAACTGTTTGAGCGTAATGTCAGATTATCTGTTTAATTTTGATGTAATCGGGCAAAAAAATAAAACGATAATAAACAAATTTGGAACGTTTTAAAAGATAAACTAAAAACATAAATAATATTTTCAAAAATTAAGGCACAAGGAACAAAATTCTCACATCATCACATTTTTCACATAAAGCTGTTCTTACATGACACACAGAGGTGGTAAAAGTACTCTTACTCTTTCCAGATTTCCAAGATTTTACTCAAGTAAGAGTACAGTTACTCTGCAAGTCAGGCAGTAGCACGATGTACTTTTGACAGTATGGTCGCCTGCTGTAGATTGTGATCTAGGGCTTTCAGATGAAACAGTAAGGAAT
>JAVQKC010146191.1:0-14705 GCA_036025475.1 Philypnodon macrostomus | reverse complement strand
GACACAGGAGGTGGGACACAGGAGGTAGGACACGAGGTAGGACACGAGGTAGGACACAGGAGGTGGGACACAGGAGGTAGGACACAGGAGGTAGGACACAGGAGGTGGGACACAGGAGGTAGGACACAGGAGGTAGGACACAGGAGGTAGGACACAGGAGGTAGGACACAGGAGGTAGGACACAGGAGGTAGGACACAGGAGGTAGTCTCGGTCAGTTTGTTTTATGGAGAGTCCAGAAGGTGTTGGGACTTCACGTGTGTCTGGATGCGGTGCGTTAATCCTGTGTTTTCATGTGTTTTATTTCTCAGGTGACTCTGGAGAAGGTGTTGGGGATCACTGCTGCAGGAAACAGAGCTCTGTCATGTGACCCTCGGACCGGACTGCTGGCGTACCCGGCCGGGTCAGTACCAGCTGAGAGAGGGACAGTGTTTAATCAGAGTGTTTGTCATGGAGGCCACAGCTCCACAGACCAGGATCAGATCAGTGTGAGAGCAGGCTGTGGAGGGTTAGAGGATCACATGGACATCACCTGGTTTAGTCCTGGTTTAGACCTGGTTTAGTCCTGGTTTAGTCCTGGTTTAGTCCTGGTTTAGTCCTGGTTTAGTCCTGGTTTAGACCTGGTTTAGTCCTGGTTTAGTCCTGGTTTAGCCCTGGTTTAGTCCTGGTTTAGACCTGGTTAAGTCTTAGTTTAATCCTGGTTTAGTCCTGGTTTAGTCCTGGTTTAGTCCTGGTTTAGACCTGGTTAAGTCTTAGTTTAATCCTGGTTTAGTCCTGGTTTAGACCTGGTTTAGTCCTGGTTTAGTCCTGGTTTAGTCCTGGTTTAAACCTGGTTTAGTCCTGGTTTAGTCCTGGTTTAGATCTGGTTTAGACCTGGTTAAATCTTACTTTAATCCTGGTTTAGCCCTGGTTTGGATCTGGTTTAGACCTGGTTTAGCCCTGGTTTAGTCCTGGTTTAGACCTGGTTTAGTCCTGGTTTAGACCTGGTTTAGTCCTGGTTTAGACCTGGGTTAGTCCTGGTTTAGACCTAGGTTAGACCTGGTTTAGTCCTGGTTTAGTCCTGGTTTAGACCTAGGTTAGACCTGGTTTAGTTAATTCAGTGTTTCCCATAGATTTATTTTGAAACTATGGTGGAACTATGGTCATTTTCTTTAAATAACAATTGTATTGTTAGCTGTTTATTAGACTGTGGACTATATACAGTAGACTAGGGTTTAGTCCTGGTTTAGTCCTGGTTTAATCCTGGTGTATATCGACATTTGCCCTGTGGCTTTGTGAGTTCCTTGTGATGCAGACACTGCCTTCAGACCTGCAGTTCAGGTCGGTTTAAGTTGATAACAAAAGTTCACATGAATAATAGAGTGCAATGCAATTAATTATATTATGTCTGGACTGCTCTGACCTCCAGGGTGCTCAGTGTCCTTAGTTTGCCAAACGTTTATTAGTGCCTATTAGTTTTATATCTGTAATTTGAATGATAAATACATCTTTTCAATCAGTGATATTACCAAAGCTTCCTTGGCACAAACTCTCAAAATCGGATCAAAGCAATCCACTCATCTGCCATCACTTAATTTTACCACTATGCCACTTATATGGTTAATGTTATTGAAGGAGGGAGTTAGCTACAGGTAAGATGTAAGTGTGGGCCATCTGATGTGCAGCTGAGCACTTTGTCAAAGTGATTACACACGCGGATCGGCCATTATGTTCTCATTAAGAATTAAGTGAGCTCACATCGGAGCTCAACAGTGCCTTAATATTTAATAAGTCAGACATTCCATATTGAAATGACTTAAAAAGAGCATTTATTACAAAGGCTATCAAAATGAACATTACATTACAACAACGTCTTCTTCCAACTCCAAGTGTTACAGAGGTAATGTCATTAGTGCCACATGATTCACAATCAATCTCCAATGTACTTTGTTTTTTAGTTTTAGTGGCACAATCTTTAGCATAAATGTTTGAATGATTGATTGAAACATTGTTTAAACTTGGCGAGCTCATACTGTTCCTCCTTCAAGGCGGTACAGTTCCTTCCTGAATCCAGGCAATGATCCACGAAAAAACAAATAATTGGTCCCTTTCATCATTCATGTGCTTTTCTGAAAATTACTCCAACATTTACGTGTTGATAATAGACCAATTTTGACTTATCTTGCAATGAATTTAAAACCAAAAACATACCTCTGGTTCATCCATTCACTGGCAAACAACACAATAATTGCAAAGCAGCAGAGTCTGCAGTAGAATCCACAGTTCTTAACCGAGTTCTTGCAGAGAAAATGATTCTGTTTGCTGCCAGCAGTAGACTATTGTGTATAGTAGACAGAGTTCAGGTTGAGAAGGTTTTTTTCATCAAATACAATTGCAGTCCCCATTTGGAGCTATTTATGTCGAATAAAGGGTAAAAGTCACTGTCTCTCACAGGTAAGAATAAACATGCAGCTGAAGCTTATAAGGCAGTCTATACTATAAGCTCACAGATAGTTAGAAACACAATAGTCCCAAGGTTAGCTATCAAACACTTTCTCTGCAGCTAAAACCACTGGGTTTACCAACATCAACCTGTGTGTTGGGTTTTGGAACAAGGTGTTGTGGTAGAATTGTACTGACACTATTATTGTGTTATTGTTATGTTAATGTTGTGGTATTGTTGTGGTATTGTTGTGGTATTGTTGTGTTATTGTTACGTTAATGTTGTGTTATTGTTGTGTTATTGTTATGTTAATGTTGTGTTATTGTTGTGTTATTGTTACATTAATGTTGTGTTATTGTTGTGTTATTGTTACGTTAATGTTGTGTTATTGTTGTGTTATTGTTACGTTATTGTTATGTTATTGTTGTTATTGTTGTGTTATTGTTACGTTAATGTTGTGTTATTGTTGTGTTATTGTTACGTTATTGTTACGTTAATGTTGTGTTATTGTTTTGTTATTGTTACGTTAATGTTGTGTTATTGTTGTGTTAATGTTGTGTTATTGTTGTGTTATTGTTGTGTTATTGTTACGTTAATGTTGTGTTATTGTTACGTTAATGTTGTGTTATTTTTGTGTTAATGTTGTGTTATTGTTACAATAATGTTGTGTTATTTTTGTGTTAATGTTGTGTTATTGTTACGTTAATGTTGTGTTATTGTTGTGTGCAGGCCTTGCGGGTGATGGCTAAGATCATGAGGGAGTGCTGGTATGCTAACGGCGCGGCCCGTCTCACGGCTCTGCGCATTAAGAAGACTTTGTCTCAGCTCAGCCAACAGGAGGGCATCAAGATGTAGACCGTCTCATCGCCTTTTGACTGGCCCCATATCATCAGCATTATCACTTCTCATGTTCATTACACTGAAGGCAAGTGTGAAAAGAGGATCCTCCAAAAGGGAACACAGGGCATTCACATCAACCTTCGTGTCTTCATCTTTCATATCGGTCTTATCTAGCTCCGCTCACTGAGCCTCTGCAGGGAGAGAGCCCCGTGCAGGCCAGGAGCTGCCTCTCCTCGTTCATATCAGGGTCACTCTTCAATCGGGCTCACACAGGGCTTTGTATTCTGTCTATTATTGAAGTTACTGGCATTCAAAGGTTTTCCCAACTCACAGACAGAGGGCTCAAACTCCCAAAGATATGTATGGTGCTCTTATTTTTATTCAAATTAGAACAAAAAAAATCTGATTTAGGGTAAGATTTTAAAATTGATTTGCTCAGATTGAGTCATTTCACCAGAATCATTTTGACAATTTGATGATCATTTATTCTATAAAATTTAGTTTTTATAGTAATGAACGTTTAGTAATTATTAATGTAAATCAATATTAATTACAGTTTTTTAAAATTATATTTTTAAAGAATTTGTCGTGATTAAAAGTAAAAGATTTTAAGTGATTTTATATAATATCTCGTGCAGGTCTAGCAGGAAGTCGTTGGAAGAAAACGAGTGTAGATAATTTAGTGAGAGTGGGTTAGCCCTACATTGAGTGCACTACTGCAGACTGCTTTAGCCCTACTTAAGAGGGGTGTAGCCCTACTGGAGAGTGCCCTCAGTGGACAGGCCCTCAGGTATCATCTCGCCACTGGACTCCGCTCTGGTTTCATCTTTAATTTATTCACTTTTATTGTCTTACGGAGGCAGGTGATCTCTTTGCAAACCAACCTGGACACGATGACCTCATTCATTCTGCGACATATGCAATACATGCTCGATAAAAGGTGTTATTTTCTAAGCTCAGCTCAGCTCCATACCACGCTCAGCTGTACCGGAAAGTGCCAGTGCTTTACCGCTCCTCTCTCGCCGCCTGGGCTCATACTATGCACGGAACAGCAGCAGCAGCAGAAGCAGCCCGGGCGGCCATCTTGGTGCCATTTCACACCGGACCACCTCAACTTCACCGGACAGCTCTCAGAAAAAAAAACCTAAAAAACCAGGCCACCAGCGTTTGTGGCGAAGACTACAGACTTGTAAAGCATTAAGTGATGTTGCCCCCTAAATGTTTTCTGATTCTGTTAAGTGTTCTCTTGTGCTGTTTCGCTGTAGGATAATCACTTTCGACGGTGAGGTACATTTCGTTCAGTATAGCAAATGGAGATTTACTAAGCCATAGGTTTTTTCCAGGTGTGTATGATTTTTCTACTAGAATGTACATTTATGAACACAAAAAAAGTAAAATGGATTTCCTCATTTCAGCTTAGCAAGCCTTAAGGGACCAACACATCTGAGTTTTTGTTTTATAAGAAAAAAAATGAGTATTATTATATAATTAGTTTCTATAATGTATGTAGCACCTGATTTAAGTTAGGTATTGTTCTGTTGTCAATATTGCCACACATCTAATCCAATTGTTCAAATCTCATACAAAAACTCATCAGTATTTAACCGCTAATCAATTTTCTATACTCCCAAAACGCATTGATCCGGATAATGTTTTTTTGCTCAGCAATAAGTGCACTTCTTCTTCACTATAGCTAGGTTTACTTGTGTGGCAATGTGTCCCTGTGCGTGTTTATTCTCGAATGCATTACGTATCAATGTGCTGCTATCATGTCCAGCTGCCGTGGTAAAGGCTAACCCAGATTTGTGCCATGTCACTCAATGATTAAGCTCTTGTCACCAAAACTGTCTGTGGCAGGGGTTGAGTTGTGCCAATTCATCACCGGACGATATAAACTACTAGGGTGTCCACAGGGAAGTGAAGACAAGCAGTTATTTTTCACCGAGTGGATATTTCAATTCAAAGTGCTAGTTTTATATACAAAAAAATATCTTGTGTAGCAACTGTTTAACTATTGATTTGAACGTGTTGCAAAGATACATTTTTCAGGGCAGATGTGCCACCTGTTACATTCCACAAGTGTATAAAAAACTAAAGCGAGTGAACCCCTCCCATTCAGACCATAGTCAATCCTACTCTGCAATCATACGGTTTCATCTAGAATGGCACTAGCCTATGTCTTCTGGTTAGATGTTATGTCTAGACAGTTTCCTTCAGAAGTAATTTAATCAATGTAAATGCACCTGATCAAAAACTACATTTCCCAGAAGTCCACTTTGTTTTTGGCCAGTGACATTGAACCCATGCAGTATCTTAATTATTCTTTCACTGATGTCTGACTGAAGGCAGGCGGCTTGCTGGCCTGCCCTAGTGATGAAGCAGTCTTAAGGGACTTTGTAAAACTTTGTAAATAGCCTTTAAAGTAAACAAAATAATTGTGAAGTTTTTCTGAAGTTTTTTTTTTTTTGCTGCTATATGAAAAAAAACAAAAGATTGATGGACTGCGCTCATGACGTTAGCCCAGCGCGGCGGACCTGGCGCTTAAAGGGAGCACGGCCAAGGATTCTCTGTTGAAGCCGCTCAAAGTGACTGATCCCTTTAAGTGAGCCCCGGCGCCCTCTTCTGGATATTTGGCCAGTGTGGAACCTAACAAATGGCCTTGTTTGCACTGGACTTAAGACTTTTGTGTGAACATGGCCGGACAGTGTGTGTGTAAGTCATCGCAGCATCATTCTCTGGGACATTTTTAGCTCAACAGCACCTCTGTATGCCTCGACCAGGACGAGCTTCATTTTGTCTTAAACCACCACCAGCAGCCTTTTACTTTCCCGACCTGAGAGGACTTACAGTGAGAGTCTCTGCCTTTCTCTTGTTATTCCCTCTTCTCTTGTTGAAACTATCAGCTGGCTACAGGGCTACAGCAGGCTCTCTCCGCTAACCAAAGTACTTCATGGCGTGGTAAACTAGTAGATGGTAATGGTCAAAATGATGTGTTTTCTAGAAGTTGAGAAAACTCATCCTAAAACTAATTAATTGCAGTTACTTACTAGTATTTAATGAAACCAAAACCACTTTAATGCAAATAATTTCATTTTTTGTGAAAGCTGTTCCATGTCTCACTGCAGCAAAGGGACTCATCTGGGAGAGCTAAATCCATACGCCTCAGTGGGCTAACCTGACATCTAAAGTATTAGTGGAGGCACTGGACAGCACAGACCACAGAGCTCTGTTGTTGCATAGTTAAATGAATGGATTTATCAGCATTAAAGTGGGAATACCATATTAATATATTAATAAAACACTTCATATGAATGAAACTGGGCAGCTTTGATGATCAAAGATACTGGCCAGTATTGTCCACAGCCCTTTGACCTCAGGCAGCAGAGGAGCACAAACAGAGCCACCTCAGACTATGCCAGCCTCAGCTCTCAGCCCACTGAAGTGAATGTATGAGCCCTGCTCAGGGGCCAAGCCGGAGCCCAAGGCCCATTCTCTTACTTATGCAAGTCCTGGGCCCATCAGATCGCATGTCTACGGACCTATCTATGCTAGCATCACCCGCTCACTGTGATTCTGGTCTGCTGTCAAAGGGCTCTGGAGAAAGATTGGTGACTGTGGTGAAGGTGGAGACCTGCTGTGGTCCGCTGTAGCTCAGAGGTAGCAGAAAGCTTTATCATCTTTGGTTTGGTGCCTCGGTTCGAGTCTCTCGAATAACAAGACTGCATGTGATTGTGTCTGCATCTGCGTCTGCATTACTGCTTTATGGATGTCATCCAAAAGGATCTGAAAAAGCAGAATTAACATTAAAAAGGTCACTTAATCAAAAGAGAATACCTCCTTTAAGACCAATGTGTTTTACCTCACTGTATATAATTCTGTTTGTTTACTCCACTTCTCTTTTATTTCTATGAAATGCTTCAAAAGTTGAAGAGAATGATTATTTCTTGGTACTTTTCTGTCCGACGGCATTGTGTTGTGTATTGAGTGTATACCACACTCTGTCTGCTCAGCTGTACAGCCCTCTCCAGCTTTGGTACCAATGCCTTGTTGAGTATGTCTTTGTTAATAAGAATAAAGAAGAGCTGGAGGTGCAGGTGGCTCTGAGGGCTCGGACACGCCCTCCACAAGCTCCGCCCCTGGCCTCCCCGCTCCACTCTCTTTCTAAACATATTCTACTCTTTTTATATCGTGTGTACAGAAGAATGAACAGAGCATAGGAAGTAGAGGATTGACACGTATGTTAACTCTAACATAGCTGTGTAGACATGTGAATAAAGAACTGAGCTTTCACTACAGCTCTGCCTCTGTCTGCTTTCTGTCATTGCACTTCAGTTGCAGTTCTCAGCATGTGCATGTGTTATTATGCAATTATGCAAGTCACAGTTAAGAAAATCTGACTTTCTGGTGAAATTACAGAATGCAGTATAACCTATAACCATCACCTGGTTCTAGATAAATACCCTTTGATGAAATGCAGTAATGTCGCTGTAGTATGAACAGCTTTGTATCTAACTTTGTGTGAAAAAACAGTTTAGAACCACGCCACATACAGTGAAATGTAGGTATTTAGGATCACGCCTATCCCTATAAAACATACACTACACGTAGGCAAAAAGCCAGAACTAATGCTTAATGCCTACATCTATCTATATACATTATCACTATCTGATCTAAGAAACACATCTCATGGAGTCACTGCTCACAGCGTGAAGAAACCTTATGTCACAGTGCCCTCTGGTGGACACAATACACGAGGATCTGTTGGACTACTGCACCATCCAGTGGACAGGAGAGGAACTGATGAAATAAGGACACCCACGTTTATTATCTCTCTGGAATGTTCTATATAATAGGCTTGTATGTATAATTTTGTGTTTTTTTTAAATAAACTATAAAATAAACGAGTCACTTTCACACGATTCCACATTTTTTCAGTGACACCCACAGCGCCTCCATGTGGTCAGATCGTCCACTACACCTTCACTATGCAGAAAAAAGGTATAACCACAGCCAGGAGATGAAATAATATTAAATGAAGTACATTTGTTTGACCGCACGTACACAAATACACAATAAACACAGCCCCCTTTCACGTGAAGCTGTTTCTGGTGTTAATTCAACGGTCTTTACAGTAGGAGGCGCTGTAGTCCATTCTGTCTCTATCTGGCGTAAAGAAGAAAAACGTAACGTGCGTAACTTCCGTTGAATAACTGAGCGCACGTTGACATTGGAGTATTCCTGACCAGGCTCGTCACAGGTAAACTGTCATTTTAACACGTAATAGGACAATCTATAGATTAACAGCAATATTAGGTGAACAACCCAACAAATTACTAAATGTGACATGCAACAGACAGATATAAAGTTAGCTCAGGTGACTTGCCGTTATCACCGGTGCACAGCGCGGCTAAGCTAACTGAGGTGAATCAAGGATAACGCTCTGATTTTGTAATTTTGTGATATATGCTATGACTGCCATTATTAAACACAAGAAGGTGTATTTGGTGCTGGCTTGACTGTCCAGTTTCAGCTGCTGTTTCAATTTTAAACGAGTTAGCAACAGAAATTGATGTTCTGTACTTATTGTGCTCATTATCTTAAAAAGTCCCGCTGTGATAGTTGTAATTATTTGAGGTTATATTGAGTTTGTTCATTGAAATCGTAATTATTCAGTTCAGTGGCGTCCGTGGTGTCATTTAAGCCAGTGCAATACAAAATGCCCTGGCACGGACTGTCCTTGTGTGAACTACTGGGACCATTTTAAAGTCTATTATGACTTAAATAGAATAATACATAATATGTAAGAGTAAATATACACATATATATAGTGTGTTTTGAAAATGAGATGAAAATACCTGCCCTTCAAGCCTCTTTAAGGAACAAAATCCCATAAATCATACCACAAATAATAAATAATAAAAATAACTTCCATTTATATAGCGCTTTTCAAGACACCCAAAGCGCTTTACATATTTTTGTATTATTCATTCACTCCACAGTCACACCTGATGATGGTAAGCTACTTGTGTAGCCACAGCTGCCCTGGGGCACACTGACAGAAGCGTGGCTGCCAGTTTGCGCCTACGGCCCCTCCGACCCCCACCAAACACCAATCATACAACCACATTCATTCATAGGCAATGTGGGTTAAGTGTCTTGCCCAGGGACACAACGACAGTGTGTGCTTGGACGGGGGCTCGAACCACCGACCCTCTGGTTGAAGGGCGGGCGCCTACCCACTGCCGCCCCACATTATTTATTGATGCACATTATTTAACCCTATGCTGTCTTGTATTGATTTTTTCAAACTTGATTGAACCTTATGCTATCTGTTCTGAAATCTGTGTAATTTCTCCTGCATAGTGTTTTTGATGGGGGCGTCTGTGTCCACCCCTGCTGTCAGGGCAGAGGCCATGGTGGCTGTCCCTCCCCAGGGCTGTCCCATGCACCAAGAGGCCCCCCCTGTTAAAGGTAACGCATGATCCCATGATGTTGAATGAGTGGGCCCTGCCTGCAACAGCAAATTCTCTACAACTTCAACAACAGTAACGCCTGTAGTTTTATGTCACAGGAGATATCTTTATGGAAGGACTCATTATAAAATAAGAGCAATCTTTGTTTATTAGCTACATAAACAGGACACAAATTATATACATTGTGATGTGTCAAAATAGTTACATTTGTGTATATAATGTTAAATAAAGTGTTTTATTGCAGCTTCTCCTCCATCAGAGTGTCCCATGCACCAGGCCCAACCCACAAGAGGTGTGTGGGAATATCACGGGTACATATAACGGTGTACTTCAATGTGTATCAATAATCACACTTTTAATCTGCAGTATCCCCTCCTTCAGAATGTCCCATGCATCAGGCTCAACCAGTCCCAGATCAGTCTTCAGGTATACACAATTCTTATGGCTCACACATTATAGCTGGTCTTGGTCTCTTGATTGCATGAATTTATTGTTGTTGAATGGTTGCTTTACGACTATTCATTCACATCAAATTCACCATTTCTAGACATTTGCATTGGGAGAGCTTTTATATCCAGTTTACCAAGAACGTGAATGTGATTGTCTGATCCAACAGCTCATTAAATTATTCATGATTTGCTGAGTGCTGCAGACAACCACTGTCTCTGATCTTCTTCGCTGTGATCTTCTCTTGACGCTTACATTGAGGTGTAGGAACGTAATTACATATCATGTTATACATTAATTGACCAGTTTCTAATGATAACGAGGTGAAGAAGAATATAAAGTTCAAATGGTATTTACTGTTGCAACATTAGGATTGAAGTGGTGCATTGTATTTTATCTTTAATTTCGGAGCTCACTGCTGATGGTCCATATTGTGTCCATGTTACAGCGTCTCCTCCATCAGAGTGCCCCATGCACCAAGCGTCCGCAGGCCCCGCCCACCAGGACAGAGCCTATGAGTACGTGCAAGGAGTCAGTGACATCGACCCGGCCAACATGGTAACTGTACACAACTGCCTGTGTCTGTTTACGAGACAGGAGATGCTCTGGGTTTGGCTGTGCAGACTTAATACTGAATGAAGTTCTCTTTGTGGCCAAACAGATGCCTCCTCCAAACCAGGCCCCAGCCCCAGACCAGCCCTTCCCTCTGTCTGTGAACCGGGAAGAGTCCAAGATCCCCCGCCACGGCACCGAGAAGAACTGGGTCTACCCCTCGGAGCAGATGTTCTGGAACGCCATGCTCCGAAAAGGGTATATACACACTCTCTCTGGGTTTAGGTTTTTTTTAAAGATGTTATTAGTAACTCCACTCTGTATTTGTATTATAGTCTCACATATACAACAGATATCAAGTGTACAAACGGCTTAATAAAACTTTAAACACTATTGGAGATATATTTGCATCAGAAGAATCAAACTGGATTATCAACAATGGTTTTTACCCCAAACTTGTGGGCAAAATGTATGGAGGAAAATCTGTGAAGGAATGTATATAAAAAACAAAACAATCAACTCCAATTAAATCATCAATTAAACTATTGTTTTCGTCCAGAGACTGAATAAAATTTTATATCACTGAATCTTATTTCTGTGCGTTATTGTTTGCTGAAGGTGGCGTTGGAAAGAAGATGACCTGGGCCAAAACGACATGGGCAACATTATTAAGATCCACAACAGGAACAATGAGCAGGCCTGGGAGGAGATCCTGAAGTGGGAGGCGCTGCATGCACAGTCAGGGTCTTTTCATCATGGTAATATCTGCACTGTGTAGAGTACTGCAGTCATGTGACCCATGTCCCTCTGTCTGTCCCACAGAGAGTGCCCGTGTGGACCCACTCTGAAGAGGTTCGGAGGAAAGGCCAAAGAGTTCTCCCCCAGGGCCCGCTTCCGCCACTGGATGGGGTTAGTCCTGTTTTGATCTTGACTCTCTTGAAGATATAAATGATACTTTGATACTGGACCAGATAAATGTAAATTGTATTTGTTAGTAGAAAAGCCCAACCAGGGATAGGTGTTGAGAATTGGCTATAAACTCGTCCCAATAAATAAATCAATAAAAATAACCAGAATACAGAATTGGTGCAATAATAATTCTTCTCATTATATTACTAAACTGCAAAATATTGAAACCATTATATCAACTAATAATTAAACCAAATCCAAATACATATTATTGGGGTTAAAAAGTTACATATAGTGAGGAAGAGCCCCAACCTTGAAATTCACCAGCCATCAAGTCCAGTTCAGATAAGTGTTTTGATGTTTTTTTGGGGTGGAATTATAATCACTGTCTCCGGGTTCTTACTTTGATGATTTCCCTAACTCTGTGTCTGATCCCTCTTGCAGATATGAGCTCCCCTTTGACCGTCATGACTGGATCGTAGACCGCTGTGGGAAGGAGGTGCGTTATGTCATTGATTATTACGACGGAGAGATCAACACACAGAACTACCAGTTCTCCATCCTGGACGTCCGACCCGCCTTTGACTCGATGGGGGCCGTGTGGGACCGCATGAAGGTGGCCTGGTGGCGCTGGACCTCCTAATGCAACTCCAGAATATGAACTGTGGACAGTGCAAGATGTGTGTGCTGTGACTTTTACTCCTGAAGCTTCCTCTGCTTGTGTTTGGCTTAATGGAAACGCTCTGGACGAGACAGGGTTACTCACACCGCCGCAGTTTAGCATAAGATAAAAGTTCAAGGTTTTATCTGAGCCTCACTGACAGTTCTCTTTAGAGTCGTCTTAAAGGTGTAGTCCGTAAGTTCACTAAAAAAGAACATTTAAAATTCTATGATGTGAAGTAGGTAATCTGTCAATTATTTTACTTTAGCCCCTCCCCTGGCCTCTACAGCAACATCAAATCAGAGTTCTTATTTTTGAAAACTTTTCATGTTAGCTCATTTTTTTCTTATTGAATACATCTACCAGAACAGTTACTGTGCGTTGTATTCCCACAAGCAGAACCAGTGAACTATTTAAACTACTTTTGAATGCAACTGTATAATCATAATTCAAAGTAGTACCAGTATGTCCTCCTCATCATAGATAAACGGTTATTATTGGTTAAAAGTTAAAAGTGGATAGAGCTGGCCAGACATGACCTACACCTCACAATTGCATTATGGCAATTTATTATGGACGGACACTCCAACTTGGGCATGTTATGCAGTGGTTAATGGACATTAGCAAAAACTGAATCAAGAAAAAAGGTGTGTGCTCTAAGGTGTAGATGCTGTGAACGATGGAACTTGAGTGAATAAAATATTACATTATTTTTAAAATCACTTTCCAGTTCCTGTTCAGCTGTCCATGTGGATATTTATTTAACGGCGTGATTCTAATGGTTTTACTGTGTATGCTAATAAAAATGTACTTCCTGCTTCTCAAAACACATTTCTGCCCTGTGATGATTTAAGACTAGTTTGGCTTTGTGTGGATGGTGCATTCAGGGCCAGGGGAATGTTCCTTAACACGCAGCACCATTGTTGAAGCCACTACAGATGCAACTTCTCGTAGTTGAAGTTGAAACATAGGAATAGCACCCTCTAGTGGACAAATAAGATTTTGTATATTTCAATGTACACAAAAATAAATGTTTTTGTAGAGTCATTGAAATAACTTGGCACATCCATAAAAATCCAAAACATATCCTGTAGAAGTCAGTCCGCCTGAGCCACAACAGGACAATGATACTCCTAAGACAATCTGCAAAAGTATTAGATGTCATTTTGAGCTTTGTTTATATGACTTCACTACTTATAAATACTACCCATGAGAAATGTGAGTGTCAAAAAACGGGTAATTGCACCATCTACTGGTTTACATGGGCTGTTTTTTTATTTTATGTATTTTTTAATGTATTTTTTTTCTCCAATGACAAGACTGACATTGTTATAAAATAATTAACATGACTATATGGTATTGTTCTATGATGTGGTATTGTTCTATGATGTGGTATTGTGCCATGATGTAAAAGTAGGTAATCTGTCATAATTATTGTTTTTACTTTAGTCCCACCCTCCTGGCCTCTACAGCAACATCAAATAGATTTTCTGGGTTACCACTTTGGACACATTTTTCAGTGGTGTGGTAGCACACAAACTGCAATTTGATGTTGCTGTAGAGGCCAGAGTAGGGACTAAAACCAAAATCTCATTCCGACTAAGGCTCCTGAAATGCCTCTTGTCTTGATGGCACGTACAATAGCTTACATTAGGCCACTGCCTAGGTGTAAAAAAACAATGACCACATGAGGGAGACAAAGACCAGAGAACCCGAGCTGGTCTAGCCTCAGCAGATGCCATACTGGTGCATGAGACGCGGATCCTCCCATCATTCAGAGCCATCCACGTGTAATTGGTCAGTCTAAATTGTCCTTTGAGAATGAACGTGAGCGTGAATGGTCAGTCTGTAGACACTAACACTCACAAAAAGTGTTTGAACATGCAATATAACCTTTAGATTTGTATCACTTGGTGCTGTCAAAAAACCCTAAACATTTGGGACTAGTAATATGTCTCAGCATCCAGCCTAAGGCCCCTAGTTGCCAGTATATGGTATAGACACCCACAACCCCTCCCCAATAAGAGGAAGAATTAATTCAAAAACACAAATAAATGATCCTGTTCAAGGAGGCTGTGTGTAGATATCCCATCAATTCATCTCATTACCTCACTCCCACTATAAACCAAGCATCAGCATCATTTGTTAACTGACAATTATGTATCTTGTATCAGTGCTACAGTCTGAAGGATACTATGCCTCTTCTATCACTATAGACGCGGGCCCTCTGGTCATTCCGGCAAACACCAGCAGAATAGCTCCGTGTTTAATTGATGCAGTCTTTTGATTCAGCCCAAGGCGGTCACACTGCCTGAGGTGTGTGTGCTGAGATGATGGTTTGTGTGTAGGGTGGCCACCTTAAAAACGATTGAAAGTGGGAATATATATATATATATATATATA
>JAVQKC010146185.1:0-11497 GCA_036025475.1 Philypnodon macrostomus | reverse complement strand
CGATTTGAAAGCACTTCGAAAGCACCATATTTTTTATTTTGCTATTTTTTGGCACCTCTATCATATGTTAATGTTGGTTAGTAGAATAAAATACATTTCTGAGACACAAACAAGAACATCAAAAACAAGAACGCTAACTGCAACCATCACACACAGATTATTTCCACAGCTAACTAATGAATTCAATTGATGTAGTTCTCAGTATCCCCCTAGTATTCTGCCCTTTACTTGTCATATGTTTGTCTTCATAGGCTGTTTTGTTCTGTGTAGTATGTGTGTGCATGATTCTAAACCTTTACATGTGTGTTTAGAATGATAGACTTTTTATAATCTCAATAGGGAATTCTCTTATTCCCGTCTATCCTCCATTCTTCCTTCACATCCTCGCAGGTGTTTTCAGCTTGATTGAAAGTCCCATGGACCCATTGTTGTTTTGCCACCTCAGTGTGT
The DNA here is from genome assembly GCA_036025475.1 of Philypnodon macrostomus. Classification (NCBI taxonomy): domain Eukaryota; kingdom Metazoa; phylum Chordata; class Actinopteri; order Gobiiformes; family Eleotridae; genus Philypnodon; species Philypnodon macrostomus. The sequence goes on along the minus strand of JAVQKC010146185.1, from coordinate 11,047 downwards.
ATGTTTGAGTGTGTGTGTGTGCGTTTGTAGTCTACTCTCATGGCTAGGGATGAAGTGCTGAGCGTACACAAAGGCAAACAGAGAGAGGCGCGAGTCACCAGCGGCGTCCAAATGCCTTAGGGAAGTTTGGGCTTTTTTTTTGTTCAGACATACAGCCTCCACAAACAAGTCATCAGAGAGTGGCAAGAGCTTTTCACTTGATATAGTCAATCCAGAGCACATCATGTTTAAGGGTATACGATTTTTACATATGTATTCATATGTTTGGCAGGCATCAAAAGATACAGTTGAGACCTTTTCCCATGTACTTGACAGACCCACTTTTTAGGAGCTGTTTGAACACAGTGCTCAAAACTATAATTATAATGTGTGGAACAGTCCAACCTCCATTTTATATTTAGTTACTCTATGGATATGTTGTGAAATGTCTTGAGGTCAGCGATGCAATTTCTTAATGCCAAAAATGTGGATGTATAGTGCCTGTATATTTAATTCTGGGTCAAGTTTCATTGTGTTTGGAAAATTTGCCCCATAGTCATCACCTCTGCCAAACAAGCCAACAATGCACACTGCTTATCAGCCTCTGCCCCCTCCCGACCAGTCAGCGATACTCTTGTTCATTATGAATATGGTTGACGAGACAAAGATCACAGGTAGAATATTGGTCACAGTGTACGCCACTCTTCTACACCCCATGAATAAAATAAGACTCGTCAAATCTCTCAGTGACCTTGATAATGGCAAGGAAGCTTCCTGGGAGCGTGTGAACTGACTTTGTAGTGAAGTGGAGGCCCCCTGCTGGTCAACCTGTCTATCAGATAATCTTATCCGGGACAGAACCATGATTAGTGCGTATATACAGCAGCCCTGAAAGCCTCAGAAGCTCCCAGAGGAGACCCATGCGTTTTATCACGGCCCTTTTCATTCCTGCCATGGTTACACAGACTGATTCTTGCCTGATTTGAGAGTTTAATAGAGGGAATCCTTATTAATTGCTTCAATTTTAGTCTAGTGTCACAACAATGTCATTTTAGCAGTGTATGTCAAAAGATTAAATCTCTTTTGTGCCAATACTAACACTTATCATTGCACAACACATTACACTTCCTTTGTGATCATTAGTGCTCTTGCCACTCAGGAACAGGGTAGGTAGAAGTTCAACATTTACTTTTTAGGAAAATTGTGAATGAATATTATAATGAATGTCTATTTGTGTGTGTCAGCAACTAACTGACCATTATCAAGGGTGAACCCCAACTAAAGCCTATAGCCTAAAATGAATGAGTGAATTTTTCTTACACAATTATCAGCAGTGACATTTCCAGAAGGCAAGTGCCACCTTGACTTAATGAAAATGACAAGAGAAGGTCAAGCACACAAATGCCTAAAATGCAGAGTTAGCAAAAAGTATTTTTGGTGGTTGAGTACCATTAGCTTGGTCAGATAGTGCCAACGGCCTTTTTGTCAAAACAGGTCACATTTCCACTGTGCTGACGCTAGATCAGCTTAAATACAACACACATAGTTAGAACATAGTTCTATTGATAGGAAGCAAAGCACAGCCCTCTGGTGCACTTGGTGTACTTTCATGAAGCCTATAGATATCCCTTGAGTGCATTACTGTATTTGAAACAAGGACATAATGCTAGCTTGTTATCTGAGCACTTAGACACCAGGGGAGGTGCCAGTTTAATTGATACACTCAAGACTTCAAAATGTTATTGATATTGAAATGTAATTATTACTATTCATGTGATGCTACATGCACCTGCTTCTTAATATTTAGGACTTTTAGATAGAACTGAAGTATCAAATGGTTACTTTTGAAGTACTCTTGAGAACTGCTTCTGCAAGTTGGACTTTTTCTCTTCCACAAATAACTAAATAAAATTATACCGTGAACCAACAAAATAGGCACTTTCTCTGTATTATCAGCACCCATTACCATAGGTGAGAATAAATGCTCCAAACCATAATCCAAAATGGTGACCCAAAATTCTGTTGGGAATTTCTTATAGGCCTTGAGTATGCTCTGGTTTCTCTAAAAAAAAATATTTTTATTTTGCTGACAGTGTACTGAATCTTACATTAAATAAAGCTGGTCTAGATCAACCAATAAGACCTTGATTTAAAAGCCTAATAATGTATCACAGAGGATTTCTATCAAAAAATATCATTACAGTTTACCTCAAATGCAAGAAGCTATCTACATATGTTTACTTAAACAGTGACGTTTTAGATTTTGACATAGAATGGTGTTTCCTGTAATGCGCTGAAACCTTAATTGAACTTTTTAAACCTTTAGGACCGTAGTTCATGTTCATATTAGCTGCTCTGCCCTGATATGAAGGATGTAATGGTGTTTGCGAATGTGTGCACACGCCTGTCCTTGCCCCCCCCCCCAAAAGCCTAATACCCTATCGTTTAAAAGGGCCATCTCAGCCAGCATGGAGAGCGATCATCTCTGGTCATTCTATTTTACCTCTTAGGATTTTTGTGTACTCTGCAGGCATTTCATGTATGGCCACTGCATCTCTGGCACTGCTGTAATGTAAAAAAAAATCCCCAGATCTGCGAACGGTCTTGACACATACTTCCATGTCATTGGTTTCTCCACAAACTCTCCTTCCTAGTCATCATGAGTAAAATGCAATCATATAGGTTTCAGAGTAAATCAGGCTAGGAATAAAATATAAATAATTCCTTCCTCAACAATCTTCAAAATAGTTAAGTATAATAAATGTGGTGCTTGATGGTGCTACTAAAGTAGAGATATGACTCAGGTTAATATATAGATAGAATTTTAGTGAGCCTAAAATTGCCAAAAAATGTTTGCCTGTAGTTTGCCTTTAAGATTATGACGACGTCAGAGCAGCTGAGCCCCAAGTGCAATGCTTTGACTTCGCCTGAGGGGGGACAGCCCATTATAAATACAGAACACACACATTGTTCAGCGCAGATTAGCGTCTCACCAGACCCTAAAGTCGGAGGTCCATCTCTCGTAATATTGAAAAGTTTTAATTACCAGTCTTTCCAAACATGGTGTCCTTGTTGCGCTACAGTCAGAACGCTCGGACAAATATGTTTATTTGGGCGATAGACAAAGTGGCAGAAAACCCATTACTGCTGTGTTTGGATTAGGCTGCATAACAAGGACATCAGGAGAAACAGCTGAGGTCATTTCAGACACATTTTTCATTGGCACGTGTTGGCAAGAGAGAAATGCTCCACTCAAAACAGTCTTAAACATCACATATTGTTCGATAGTTTGACTATAGTGCAAAAGTCAAACGTTTGGTCTTACTGACAGGACAATGTGTTTAGAAATGATCTTCCAGGCCTATTAATCCATATAGTAAAGTATTAGCCTGGACAGAATGAAGAGCATGCATTGCCTTTGGTTTTGAAGGTGGCCATTTTGGTTTGTTAGAGTTCTCATTACAGAAGCATAGAATCATTTAGTTGTTTCCTGGTTTCTGTATCAAATCAATGTCCATTGTTGCCTGGGCTTGTGTTGGCACTGGGACAACTCTTCATTCTCTTAACTCTCCCCTTGTTTACGTGTCCTCCCCGTCTTTTTAGCCTGTCAAGAAATTAAATAGCGTGTCCTCAATAGCAAACAGTGAACACCTGAATCGCCCCCAAACAATGACAAAGCTAGCACATTATGTTTCTTTATTTATATAACTGTGATTTATGTGTGGACAGGACATGTAAATGTGAGCCATTTTTAGCCCCGGCTTTGTTTCTGAAGGGACTTCGATCTTGTTCCGTTGGTTTACCACCACGGAATAAATGGCCTTGTAAGTTGAAGCTTAAAACAAGCTTTTTTAGGTTAACGTTCATACTGTGCTATGAATCTGCAATTCAAAATCTAGATTTGAATAGCCAATAACATTATTGGTGGGTTAGGGTCAAATTTGAGTGTACGTTAAGTGTAAAGATGCCATGGGAGAGTTTGTGTGTGCCTCTTCTCATCTATTTCTTCACTCACCATTATTTTGACAGTCATTTTTAAAAACTTCTGCTGGAATAAGTGGTGCATTTTTCACAAACATTTCCTTAGACCTCGACATCCACCCTACTCTCGCACTACATCCCTCTCTGTCCTCCTCCTCATCCTCTTCTGCCTCTTCTTCTCCATTGAAACTCCTGTCTGCAATCAGGCTCAGCATAAATACCCACCTCTCTTAGAAGCGCTCGGGGAGAGTCATTTCCATAACACGGGTGCTCAGACAAAACAAACTGCCACTCCAGTCGGCTCCTTTTGCACTAATTGACCAACTTTGATGAGCATGCTCTTCTTTTATTTTTAGCCCCTTTTATCCCTTCTTCTTTTTCCCTCTTCTTCATCACTATAACCCTCAAGTTCCCCATCTACCCCTTTTACTTACAACCTGCCCCTCCAATGCAAGGAACAATGGGGCAATATATAACGCTATGTGGCTTTTTGCTTTGCAGGAGGAATGAGTAACTGACTTTGGTTTTTACAGCCATCCAGAGATACAGTAAACACCATTGTCGAATTTATTTTTATACATTTTTATTTTTTTTAATGTCTTTCTACCCTGTCACCTCCTCGAGTACCACTAATGTCTAAAGTTCATATACTACAGGCTACTGCAGCTTGGACACTTCCATTTAGGTTTTGGGGCGGTGGGGTTGGCAGGGATTATTGGGGCAATTTCTTATTTATTAAACAACCAAGGTACAAGTCATGGAACAAACTAACCCCCTCCCTCCGAAGGATGGCTGCTGGCTCCGTGTGGCAGGATCGTCGACATCGCCACACCTTTTCTCCTCCTCTTCCTCCTACTATGCTTCATCCTATTCACTTTTACCCATTCTGTGTCATCTTGTTGCTTTTTGGGCCGCTGTCATGATTTCTAATCCAGACACACTGTAAAATCTGACAAGTTCACCTTACTAAAAAAACACTCAAAATAATTCAGACTTCAAAGTTAAACCAAGATGTAATTTTTACTGAACTTGGTCTTAACTGGAGCATATGCCGATAACTATGGACCTTAAGTGGGATACACCACAGCAATTTTTGAGCCATTCAGTGGATAAATCTTGAATTTTATAAGGCAGTTGGTTAACTAGTCATTTTTACAGTGCACTATGGCTTCAATACACAGAAGCTCTACCATTACCCACTGAGTGACAGAAGCAAACAAGCGCCATCCATCTTAATTCAACACTTTTCATATCGTTGACGTCCATAGCCGCGGGGAGAGTTAGCCGCTAGTAGTGGGGGCACGCCTTGATTCCATTTATTCTGCCCTTGAGTGGATTATTGTTTCACATGGGGCATTAAACATGGGGAGGGGGCGCGGGGGGGGCTGTTATTTAACACTCTCATACGTCTCCCTCGGGTGGGCACCCTGCATGTAATCTCCAGGCCATCCGATACGGTGAAGGCGCGGCACATTTCGGAAAGCTCCACTGTACTAGCATTACCGGCGGGCATATCATATTCTATTCAATTTGCTCCGTTCAAACACTTCCCTAGAACCCCCCTACGCCAGTGGTTCTCAAACTGAGGTACAGGGGCTTTCTAGTGGTACTCGGGGGTGTTTACAGTACCAGTTTTGTTACTGTTCTAGTCTTGCTCTGGTTGGAGAACTTTGATGGCCTACTGCTTAGACCTGGTTTTTTAAACAATTCAGATCTACCTGGTTTAGCCTTGATTTAGTTCCTGTTTTGTCCTTGTTTAGCAAAAAAGTGTCTGCACTAATTAGTCCTGATTTAGCCTCACTTTAGTTGGTTTAGTCACCATTGCACACAGAGTTTGAGAACCACTGCCTTATCCCATACTAGTAGTAGCACCTCATGAATCCTGCTCCTGCTTCTCTCTGTCTGGGTCTTAGCGCATATGTACTCTGCCATGTATGCATGTGCCCCCATTTTATCACTATGCATACATGACCACTTGTGATGGCATGCCTCTTTAAGCAATAACTTTCTTTTGCCTAATCTTTATCCAGTCAGTACATTTTGTTTCAGATGCAGCTCTATAGTTAACTGCTAAATTAGAATAGCTTCACTTTTTATATCTCGTAACAATTATTTTTCCCTCCACTCTTGTCAGCTAAGGCGTTATGGCTTTGTGTGGCAATTTTGAAATAGTCTAACACCTGACATCTCTTTTCCCCTGACTGGTCGTTGATTAGGTCATCGGGGGAGGCGAGGAATGGCGAGATGCTGGAGTTGAACATGAGTAACATCAGTGCGGAGGTGCTGGAGCAGCTGCTGGAGTTCGTGTACACCGGCTCGCTGGTCATCGACTCGGCCAACGCCAAGACTCTGCTGGAGGCCGCCAACAAGTTCCAGTTCAACACCTTCTGCAAAGTCTGCGTCTCCTTCCTAGGTACAGTAGAATCATTGAGTCAGCAATTACAAAAAATGTACCTTCACAGAGCCGAAAGCAAAAAGCTCCCACCAACATTATAAGAACAAAATGTGGCTCCTAACATGTCTTCAGTTGAGACTCATCAGTGTTCATGCACCCAACCACAGCCTTTTATGGTGTGAGTTACATCATAGAAAGATTTTTAGTTGATCCCTTTTCCCTCAGGGGTCCCCAGAATGAATCATTGTCCTATAGGCTCCACTTTGGTGAATTGATCTCGAAATGTGGGCACTAACCAAATCAATTATACAGGTCTCTTTTTCTACATCCATAATCCCATACAAATCCATAATAACCAAAATCGATTTTGTGTATATATTATGTAGTTTTTTGTAGTTTAGCAGATTATGCTTCCTTTTTTATGCAGTGTGACAACAGGCAACAGAGTAAAAAAAGAGTTAGAAGCAAAGTAATACAGCCATATTTAATTATATGCCATTTGATTTGTGCACACTGAATACACTTCACCTTTAAGAAGAGTCACAAGAAAGACTGCAATGCTGCCGTCAAATGTAGATTTTGGTTTAGATTTGGTTAGATTTTGGTTTACAAATTAACTTGAATTTGAGTTTTTATTGTGTCTCCAGATTAAAATACTTTAAAGGTCATTGTTATTTGTAAATTTCTTTACAAAGTTGTTCATCCAAAAATGTGTAAGAATCTTCCAAAGACATTCTTAATAAATGTTGGTATTTTACTGATTCAAGCTAGTGCAAGCAATATTTTCCACATCACCTTGGAACTGGAGGTCAAACGAAGGAAGGTATAAGGAATTAAAACACCCTGTAGACTCCTGCAGTCAATAAACTGAAATATATCTTTTTATTTTTTCTATCTGGTCTGGTATTAAATCACTTATCGGCCAATAGGGGTTTGCAATATGGCGACCAATATATCACACATTGATTGTAATCTGCAATATCCATCACATTGTCCAACTGATGGATGCATTGTGCTCACAGTTATTTGGACTTGTAATACCAGAGAAATTATACATGCAAAGTCTACTATGCCAATTGAAAATACATAGCACCTATTTTCTCACTATTGATGCTAGTTTGCAGTGTGCATAGTATTCTGTAAAGACGTTTGCTTACAGAAGTGTGAATTTTTGAATGTGTAAAAATGTATTATTAATTGATAACAACTTCATGCATTTGCATTTTAAATACCATCCTATCCTGTGTCCTCTCCTCAATTAACTAGCAACCAGGGAACTGAGTTGGAAAAACAAAAAAACAAACAAACAAAAACTCTCCTGCAAATAACCACATTCACTAAATCTTGAATGACAGGAGAAAGCCAGAGAGACCCCACAGTAACACAAGAAGTAGATAGTTGAAGTTGAACCCACAACCTCCTCGATGTACCAAGATAAATAATGAAATGGTTCTCCCTTATAATTGTGTATCAGCTTTAAAGGTTCAAATCTGACCTCACAGTTGATTGTCATGTGCAGCCTTCTTTACACCCTTGTATTTAGGGACGCAGATGTACATTACAAGCATATCCCCATGTAAACATAAAAGTTATGATCTAATATTGTCAGTCATCACTATGCCCAGCTGTCCATGATACAGTCTACATTTCCTTACTGAATTTGGCACATCCTGCTCTCGTCAGTCACCCATCTAAGTCATGTGCACGCAAAGCTTTTTCTGAACTCATCCCAGTGGGCAAGACCAGAGCACCAGTCCAGACTTCTAAAAAGGTCACGCAACAATTGTCACTTAAATGTCAAATCCTTTGGCCTGAACTGTGATTCAATTGGAAAAAAATTGCAAAACAGATTGATACTTAGACAAGGTGCAGAAAATACGGCATAAAAAAAATAGAGGGGTTTTTACGGAAGCCCACGGGGGTCACATGAAAAGCAAATGGCATGTTCCACACTTTTGAAGGTCAGATTTTGCATTCAGTTTTAATACAATGTTTCTGGGTATCCGTAACACAAGGGAAGTGCATGTTGGTAAAAAGGTCACATGGAGGCAGGATGAGGACTGAAAGAGTGAAGCGGCGGGAACATTATTGATTTGTTTTTCTCCATTTGGGCCCAAACAGGGAAAACAGGGAAGCCATTTGTAGACTTCATTTCCAGCAAGACGTCAATCCATTTTTCCCTGACAAGATTCATGGCATTTGGAGGCATTAGAAGGGTGGTGCAACTGTGTCCTTGAGCACCGAGAAATTGATACTGTGTCAGATGGAGTATTGAAGTGTGGAACAAATACACAGTGAAGAAATGGCAAACATCTCCTCGACCTACTTCTCCTACTTCAGGTTCCAACAAGTGGCTCCAAGTATATCTAACCTATATTTATAAAAAATCTTCCAGAGAGGTGAATTTATAGAGAAGAAAGTGAGATATTGACCATAATGCTTTGGTATACTGTGTGATTAGAATATCTGTACACATTCCAAAATGCCCACATGCCTGATTTGAACCTAAAAGTAGTCTAGATTTTGAGCAATATTCATCGTTGAGTGGTACTATATCCATCAAAATTTTGGTATTTCACATTGAGCACTTTTGAGTCTTCCATGGCAAATTCACCTTCACAAACAAATTTGCACGTACTACACAGTGACCTTATCGTCTTAATTTCAACACTTAACATTATTATTTTTATAATGATTAGCAGCTAATTGTACATAATAACTGCTTATATCTTCAACATTTAGAGAACTCCTTGAAGTCATTAAAAGAAAGTTCATGTTTAATCAGCCCAGTGAGCCAAGACAAGCTTTATTACCAGCATTCAACACCAAGTTTTAGGGCATACTGAGCCCCCAAGAAGCTATAAAATGATACTAATAATATAAATACAATAAAAATACACTAATAATACAATACAGCCCCGGCCACACGCTCTTGAGCCATATTGTTCAGTCAGCTCCTCATTCTAGTCAAGTTGTCTAATCTTTTCTCTCCAGTGAAAGCCTAAAATGAATTTAAAACAATTATACATTTTACTTTGCATTCGCCCATAGTTCTAAAAATACACAGCCCATGGACCACTCTCTATCACCCCGTGAAGCCTGCTTTACTCGTCCTATACGTTCTGGCAGATGTTCGTTGACCTTTATTGGCTTGTATTTGCTTGTGGGGAAACGCTCATGGACTGTGGCTCCGCTGATAAAAGGCCGGTCACTGCTCTGGTTTGATGGCTATTGTTTAATCAGGCCCCTTTTTGTGGCCAGCTGATCCTGCCCTGTACGTGTGCACCAATGTATTTTACTCTTTTGACAAATAGCAGTGTGTGTTGAAAACTAATACTACAGACAAAGCCACTTAAATGGAGCACCTTTGGTAAAGATCACAGGAGGAAGCGTGGGGCCTTCCCCTGCTGGCGGGATACACGGGTTCAGCTCCATATATTTTGTATGAGATGACAGGGCTTCTTTTAAGAGGCCGGGCTAATCCCAAATCCAGCCTCCTGTGCCTGGGCTATGAGCGATCAATTCCTCTCATTTGTTCCCCAGAGCTGTTTTGAGTTATTAGATGGGTTTTTCTCTCAGGTTGTAAATACAACCAGTCTATATCCAGCTCTGGACTAAGAACTGTAATTCTTCCATAGTCACAGTTCAATGAGAGGCATTAGAAAACAATACACAATTAGGGGGTACTTAAAATGCACTGTTTAACTAACTAGAAAAGTTCTTAAAGCAGTGGTTTCCAAACACTGGATTGGGATCCAAAAAGTGTCCCATTAGTTCTGAAGACAGACAATCTTGGTCAGATGTTAACATACATGTTTTGGTATTCCACTGGTAATAAAAAACTGCTAATGTAAAATTCTCAAGTGGGCATAATAATAATAATATGTGTCTCTGGTAGGATGTGGGCTGCTCTTAGCCCTGGATTTTTTGCGCCAAATGATCAAAACACTACCCAATTTGAATCCACCGAAATGTAAAATCTTTAAGGTCAGGTCTAAGCAACATAAAGAGTCCCTAAAGACTCTGTTTTTTACCAGCAGTTTCTTTGTCCCTAAAGCGTTCTACATCTCTGATGTGAATGATGTCTTTCCACCAGCCTAATCAATTGTCTGTGTTTTATCTTCTCTCTCTCCATTGCTGCACGCCGTTTATCGACTCCAGAGAAACAGCTGACTGCTGCTAACTGTCTGGGCGTGTTGGCGATGGCCGAGGCTATGAGCTGCACGGAGCTCCACAACATGGCCAAAGCCTTCGCACTGCAGAACTTTCCCGAGGTGGGTACCAGATTTACAACCTCTCCACAACAGCCCCATTAAGTGATTTCAGTCAAGTAATAAACCCTTACCGCTGAGAAAATAATACCAAATAAATCTAAACCAACCATAACAGATGCCTTCAGTGACCAATAAATGGCTAAAATGAAGGATTAAGATTTTGTAAGACTCTATACAATTTTACACAGACTGTGGAAGTGTTTACAGCAACGCTTAGGTTTATTTGTTGGCTCTACTCAAAATGCTCATGTAAAGTTCAAGGTCCAGAAAGATGCAAATGTAAATAGTAGTAGTGCATAGATAACATAATAGAACAGGTGGTAAAAGTTTGATTACTTTCTGTTCCGACATCTGACCACTGACCAGAGAGGACACATTCAGTTCGGCTGGAAAACAAGCAACAAACAATATGTCTTTT
>JAVQKC010146126.1:0-10031 GCA_036025475.1 Philypnodon macrostomus | reverse complement strand
CTCTCTCTCTCTCACTCTCTCTCTCACTCTCTCTCTGTCTCTCTCTCACTCTCTCTCTCTCACTCTCTCTCTCTCTCCCTCTCTCTCACACAGAAAAGATACAAAGATACACGGTTGCCTTGAATACATTGTTTTTAGTCACAGAAAGTCAAATCACACTGGGCCAATTGAGAGGTGAGCCTGAGGGCCCGGACACCCCTGCAGCAGCCGTTCCTTCAAGAGTGAAGGCCCCTCCAGGATCCAAAAAGGTCCTAAATCCTGAATACAAAACCTACCTATTTCATCAAAAGTTCCTTTTGAAAACAATAGGAACTATACACGGCCTGAAGTAAGATCTGTCTACTGACTACTTTTCCTTTTGGGGCCTCAGTTTGGGAACCTCTGATCAACAGTACGGGACACCGGGCAGTCAACCCTTCATTATAAGACCCTCCATTTTGTCTTGGCTGTGTCCACTGGATAATCCTTGATGAGAGCCACAGACTTCGCTCCTGGAGGTCTCAGCTCCGAACAGGGCATGGAGCCAGGGCACACGATAACTGTGTGATTACTGTACTGTGTCAAAGGCTCTGGATTCATTCATGTACGGAGGCACAGACTGATGAAAGATCTTATCGCCTACATTTCCCACAATGCAGCTGTTATATAGGCTTGTTTTAATAACATGCACTATGTATGTTGTCTATCAGCGCCTGAAGACAGTAGTCCAGGACTAACAGGCATGAGACATGCGTCCAGTATTTTTAGCCATGACCGTTAGAAACATGAGTGTGGTCCGGCGGCTGTGTGGGTGCTGCTCTGATTAACTCAAATAGTACAGTACAATACAGTACAATACAATACAATACAATACAGTACAATGTTTATTAAACGATCTCAATATAAATCTACACCAAAGAGAGAGAGAACAATGTGAACAAATAGTGAGTCGTGCAACATATGTAAATGTAATAAAATAATGTCCAACTCACATGGACTGTTTCACATTGATACAACTGAAGAATCTCAAAGACTGTGAAGAATGTGTGGGTTAAAGCTGAGACAACGATTCATGGGAATAATCCAGCGTCTGTAAATGTGAACCAGTGAGATGAACATACATCATGGAGTCGGACTGATCTACTGATCTGTAAGAGCAACATTTGATTAGTTTAAGTCCATTTTCATGAAGCTTTGCAGTAACTGACATTCTTTGAACCCTGTTGAAGTTATATAGGGATCATTTTACAAACTGAAGCCAGGACTCTAGACTCATCAGAGAGTTGGAGATAATCCATGTTCCTGATGGAATTCTTTCTGTTTTTGTGATTATATAAATGCTGTATGCTGTAGGATCATGCAGGATTGGGCGATATGGTAAAAATATAATATCACCATTTTTTCATTTTTTAAATGAATATGGACGTTACATTGTTTCAGTGAAAGTTACGATGAAGAGCAGAGCATAAATGAATTCAATCGTCTTCACAGATTATCAGATCATCATAACTCCAGATCATGATTCTATATGACAGTGCTCTCTCATGATCAACTAATAGCAACATATGAGAGTAGGTCAGAGCGCTCTAGGGTCCTGGTCCATGTCTTGTTGAGTCTTGTTTGAGCTGCTCGGTGTGGACATGTGGGTTTGAGGAAGTGCCCGCCCCCTTCTCACACTAACCCCCCTTTGTGGTCATTCACTATCCTGGTCCAGGCTTATTCCAAAAAGAATCAAGTATCTGGTGACATCACAACATTCTATAGCCCTATACATGTGAATGGAGATGGGGCAGGAACATGTATGTGGATCATCTGTAGATGTTGTGTGTGGTTGGACAGATACAGGGTAATGGACCTGGTCACTGATAAGAATGATCAGATTCAATATTTTAATAAAAATCCCATAGAGTTAATACAGAAGTCTGCCCCCTGCCTCCATCTGAGGGTATGACGTCATCACGCTCTAGAACTTTATTTGATTGGACAGTAGACTGACAGAAGAGTGGTGGTGATGCCGGGGCGAGCTCTGTAGGGTCTGAATATGGGCACGCTCCACCGACTATGTCCTGTCACCTTTATATCAAACTCAATGTACATAGTTTCAGTAAACATGACGATGAAGAGCAGTAAACATGACGATGAAGAGCAGATTCTTCACATTAGCAGATCTAACTTCAGATCACAGATTTACAAATGACCGATTCTCTTTAGCTGTGAGGTCACAGGAGCCGTCGGGGTGAGCGGTCATGCAGGGCTAAACTGCCCAAGGCTCCTCTCTGACCTATTTAAGTCACAGGTTCTCCAGATCCCTCCGTGGAGCGATGAGACAGGCCTGTTTCTTCCACGTCAGGGCCCTTCGTTTGAGGGATTATGGGAGTCATGAGATAGTATGGATTAAGGTTAATGGATGTGGATCAGTGGCAGGTGACACTGAGCTTTAGATGGTCCCACGTAAAGGTCATATATGATTTTTCACAACATGTTTTACCAATGCCCAGTGTTACCACTGACCAGTGTTTCCAGTCCCTTATTTAAGTAGATAGCCATTAGCCTGCTAATATCAATCATGCAACTTTTCACTGCTTTGGTCACATTTGGCCTTCACAGAGCGCCCCCTACAGTTTCAGAGACTAACACTGTCCACACAGAGAATATAGACTTTATATATAGACTCTAGGCGATAATAAAGCTACTGTTCAACACTAAAACACCAGGTCTGCTCAGGTTGGAGCTCACTGTAAAAGTCTGTTTAAAAGCAATTTGTGGTTTTGGTGAGACCTGTGACTTGACCCGAGACTTCCAGGGACATTCATCCTATAGCAAGGAAGCTTCATTCACCCCACAGCAACTCATTTAGGATCACACTGACTCTGAAGGATAAAGCTAGTGGAGTTTGAAGTGGTGTCTATACTCAGAGCTGATGCCCTGTTCCCACAGCTGAATGAACCGTGGTTCGGGGCAGTGTGGTTTACTTGTTACTGTCTGAAAATGCATGTGCCTGTCCCTCCGCTCATGTGGGAGGTGTTGACCGTACAAGCCTTCTCTCTGGTCTCCAGGTGGGAACAAACTCAAACCGCAGCCGTTCCGTCTGAACTGGGCCTGGGTCTCTCTGGAGAAGGAGTACTACTTAGTGGATGAAGACGCCAAATTTCTGGAGGTGACGCTGAGACGCAGAGGATATCTTGGAGAAACATCATTCGTCAGTAAGTGTTCAGACTTTGGTTAGTGTTTTAAACCAGGACTAAACCAGGTCTAAACCAGGACTAAACCAGGATTCAACCAGGACTAAACTAGGACTAAACCAGGACTAAACCAGGATTCAACCAGGACTAAACTAGGACTAAACCAGGTCTAAACCAGGACTAAACCAGGTCTGAACCAAGTCTAAACCAGGCCTGAACCAAGTCTAAACCAGGCCTGAACCAGGCCTGAACCCGGTCTAAACCAGGACTAAACCAGGTCTGAACCAAGTCTAAACCAGGACTAAACCAGGACTAAACCAGGACTAAACCAGGACTAAACCAGGACTAAACGAGGTGGTCTAAACCACAGCTAACATCATGTGACCTCACTCTCCTCAAAGTGCTGCTTGTGTGGTCATTCCTTCACCACTGGTCACTGTAAAAACACTAGCCCATAAATGATTTCATATTGTATTTACTCATGTAAGATATTGTGGGCTTAAGCACATCAGTGTTTACATGTTCAGAAGATTATTGTTCTTTTAACTCTAATATGTCCCAAATAAACTTGTGTTGCATTATCTTCAAAATGGAAATATCAGGCGTGTCCTTTAGAGGATTTGTGAATGACTTTGGGTTTATAGTCTCGACTATATACAATCTTTGAGTCTTCATCGACAGATTATTAGACATATCGGGCGGATCATATCTTCCATTAAGGCTCTGTTACGAGCTCTGGTGAGTTATAACTATGCGGATATGAAGGAGATATGGTCCAAATATGATTATGATATTGTAAATGATCAGGCCTGAAGGGAGCGAGGATGTATCTGCAGATAGGAGGCAGTAGAGGAGACGAGGAGACTGTGATAAGGAGCTAATATGGGGAGAGGCAGATGACCCAGGATTCAGGCTGGGGGGGGGGGGGGGTGTGTTTAGGAGAGCTGGTCAACTGCCAGTCTGCTAGTGAAGGAGATTAAGTACAAATATGTACTGGAATAAACCAAACCAGGACTAAAGGGAGTCCATCCAAAGGATCAGGACAGAAAACAGGCTCGGACATTCAACACACTCAATATTTTTTGCTATAGTTTATTGCCTAACATTATGTCGAGGCATAAGAGGCAGAGTGGGCCCTCACTGGGAGTCCTGAATCCTGACCAAACCAGGA
This sequence comes from Philypnodon macrostomus, assembly GCA_036025475.1. NCBI lineage: Eukaryota > Metazoa > Chordata > Actinopteri > Gobiiformes > Eleotridae > Philypnodon > Philypnodon macrostomus. The sequence continues at coordinate 5,699 of JAVQKC010146126.1, read as the reverse complement.
CTAAACAAGGACTAAACCAGGAGTAAACAAGGACTAAACCAGAACTAAACCAGGACTAAATCATGTCTAAATCAAGGACTAAATGAGGTCTAACCCGTACTATAATAACCAGTGGATTTTTTCGGTTTCTGAGTTTGCATGTGACTCCTGGTACTCCGGTTTCATCAACCCGGAACATGCACGTAAGGTTAATCCTCCAGTTAGGTACATCCTAACCAAGATCCTGGCTCAGATCTGGAGATGGGTCCCTGCTGCCCACTGCTCCTGACAGATTGCCCCAGCAGCACTGAGGGATGGGGGCAAAAAAAGTGAAACCTCGACCTTGACCTTATCCTTATTTATGGAACAATGGAAGCGTATGTTTGGATGTTTTGTATTTCCACACTGTGTTGAGTGCTCCACTGTTTGGTAAACACACTTCTCTGACAGACGGTTTTCCTCATCGTTATTACTATGGATCTGTCTAAATGGAATGTAGTAAAACAGAATAATAGTAGCCAGAGACCCCAACAAGCTTTAATAAAAGCCCAGACTTTCCCAGATCCAAGGTTGTGACTGAAAATATATAAATTTGGGACTAAAAACAATGATTAGCCCCTTCGACAAAGTGATAGTAAACCAGAACTGATCCAGAACTCTATCAAAGCTGAACCAAAGCAGGGCTGCATAGTGTAAACCCGGACCTTACCCGGGACTAAGCACCTGCTCCAGACCCTGTCCTAACCCGTGTATCCTCTGCTCCTCTCGGTCTGTTCCTCGTGCCGCTCCCAGCCGCTGTTCAGGCCCCGTGTTATCGCTTTGGTTCGGGCTCAAATCGTATTAAGCCTCCCCCTCCCTCTCCCTCTCCTCCTCCCTCTCTCACCCATCCCTCCCCTGCCTGCATGCGCGTTTTTTCTCCCATAGCCAGACTGTTTTGCTGCAGTGAGCGGTAGGTATCGCCGTGTGGAGAAGCGAGCGCGAATACGTCTTTTCTCCAAATACGCACAGTTATTTACGTCCTTTTGAGGAACCTATTGGAAGTACGTAGAGGGGATACACTGATCCAAGGAGGATTTTTCGGGACTAAACTCGACTACAGAGGAGGATATAGTGTCCGGACTACATCAATTCAAGCTACAGTGAGTGTTTTGGGAAGCGAAGAAGGTAATAATACAAGGTAAGAGATTGCGCGCTTTGGTGAGGTTGGTAAACGCTATGGTGTTGAAGCTGGGAGACACCTGTCACCCGTCTCTGGGAATGAGTGTGCATGCTTTACGTCGCTTAACGTGTGTGTGAGCATCTAATCTTTTGGAGAAGAGCAGAGCGCTCAAATCTCATGTGTTTTAACTGTTTACGCGCTTTTTCCATTGCGCCTTATCGCCCCCGAGCATAGTTTATGTCCAAACAGCGCGTCATCCCGTATCCTTCCCCTGTATCCCACACGTTTGCAGATTATGGTGGCATGACAAACCGTATTGTCGCAGCCTCGGTTTCGAGATTCTCTTTGTTTTGGTTTTGGAACTTGGTCTGGTGCGCACTTCTCCACACTCTCCTCCATCCCTCACAACACGGGAGAAACAACAACCCCTCCCAGTCCCCATATCCCATCCCGACTCTCTCATCCATCCCCACCCACCCTCTGCCTCCCCTGTCCCCGCCCTGGAAGCGCCGCCCGTCCCGCAGGCAGTCGAGCACCACGGCAGCTTCGCCCGTGTCTCCGCTTCTTTATCCGGCCTCGTATGGGCAAATAAACGCTCTGTTTACGGAAAAGAAGCGTGAGAGCATAGGAGAACACACAATACCGACTTCAAATAAATACATACGGTTAAGTTTGGATGCAAAGACGAGCGGTAGAGCGCATCGTTCCGAGTCTTTGCCCCACACACAAGTTCACAGAAAGCAGGTGCACGTACAATGACGGTTCTGCGTAAAAGTATACATTTCTGGTCAGATTACGTACGTTTTTGGTTCGCTTTCCACGTATAACTTTGCTTAACGCCATAAAAAGAAGATATAGGCCTAAATTATTTTTTTAATATGATCTTTATAGGTAAAGTAGCTTCCTGGTGACGATAGCTAACGTTCATTTGAATAAAGCTAAAGGCTAGTTACATCTGAGTTTACAGTGTTTGCTAATTGGGCAACTGTGGTATGTTCGGGACAACTAATAAAATAAATAAAACTGGTAAAATAAATAAAACTGGTAAAAGAAATAAAACTGGCAACATAAATAAAACTGGTAAAAGAAATAAAACCACTTCCTGTCACATATCCAGGAAGGTAAACAAGTGGCTAACTCGCTATAAACAATGTTCATGGCTATTGCTAAGCTAGCTAACTTTTATATCGTGCACCTAAAAAGAGGTCCAGCATCATGACAGCCTCTCACTAAGCCTCTGTGTAGGTAAGTAAATATTGATAATATGTATTTATTGGCCTATTACTACTGATTAGATTAAACACATAGGTTCATGTATAGGCCTCCACTGAGCGTGATAGTGCCTCATTCAACACTTCATAACTTCATAATGTAACTGTGAATAAAATAAATAAGCCCCCCATAAACCCAACTACCATTTTCCCAAGTGACTCCAAACAAACAAGCCCAATAGTATAATTGTTTTTATGTGGTATAACTGTGATGGCGATACTGAGAAAATAATGAAATATAAAACTTCTCCCACTAACCCAGCTAACACTAAACATTACATTCTGTTTCAAAGATGAAATTGGCAAAATAGCAAGTCTGTATGTGCTGATTGTAAGACTGGGTGTCCAAATTTAACCAATGTGAAATAACCCAGAAACGCAAGACATCCGAGCACTAAACCTAGACAAAAACCAGTAAATGAACCAAGATAAAAGATGATCAAATGTATAACCAAGCGAGGACTGAAGTGGAGATGTATAACCCAATAAACATGGACTTCAAACTGAAAAAAACAGCACTATGTCCAACCAAGAACCAAAATTAGACTTAGCAATGATGATCACAGTCTTATATTCCAGGCCCCATCTACCACCGCAACCCTAATCCAGACGGTTGTTCAAAAACTTTACTATTACCATTGTTCTCTGAGCACATTTTACCGTCCGTGGTCGTGTAAATCGTCAGAGAGAAGCTGCTTTGCTTTTTTCCAATTAGCCGCAGTATCTTGGCTCTGCTTCTTGCCTTCAGCTTGTTAAGGCAGATGAATACACCCCTAGTGATAGGAGACCCCCTTTGCACCATCGCCTCCCTCCTCTGCGCCCCATCACCACACCACCCCTCTGCTGCTGGTCTCTCCTAATTACCGTCTCTACACCTCCCTCCATCACCACCCCCACCCATCGCACACACACACACACCAGGCCCCACTGTGACACAAGCAGATCAATGAGTAACCCACAGTGCAACAGCCACTTCTAGGAAAGATAGTGAATTTCAATCTTAACCTAAAAAGAGGATTGCATATTCATAATTTCATTAAAGGTGCTCTACCTCATTTTTTTCCAGTGAATAGCTCAGCAAAATAGAAGTCATCTAAGAAAAGACTTTGAGGCCCTCTGTGGGCTGTATTATAAGGGTCTTTGTTTGTAACTTCACTGGTTGGGTCACATTTGTCCTTCACACAGCGCCCCCTACAGTTTCAAAATATAACTGTCCAAAGAAAAAACACGAAGAATATAGACTTCATATATAGACTCTAGACGATCATAAAGATACTGTTCAACACAAAAACACCCGGTCTGCCCAATTTGTGGTTTTTGTTGAGACGTCTGACTTGACCCGAGACTTCCAGGGACATACAGGACTAATACAGGACCAATACAGGACAGGGAAAACAGCTCTAAACCAGGACCAATACAGGACTATTACAGGACTAAAACAGGACTAATACAGGACCAATACAGGACTATTACAGGACTAAAACAGGACAGGGAAAACAGCTCTAAACCAGGACTAAACCAGGACCAATACAGGACCAATACAGGACCAATACAGGACTAATACAGGACAGGGAAAACAGCTCTAAACCAGGACTAAATCAAGTACCACATGACCCTGACCACTGCTCTAGATAATCTAAAATGGCTGTACTACTGTATCTCAAATTCATCTTTATAAATATCTTTTTAAATAGTTTACTACGTGTGGTAAAAATGGTTGTTAGTTCCCAAATCCACTTTTATCATACTGAAAAAGCTAGAAATAACTACCAAATGCTCTTCTCAAAAACAGTTGCCCATTTGTGAGTACATTGAATTGGTTTATGATTCAGAATGTAGAGTTGACGACTATTGACAGACTCAAATTAAAGGTGAACTTGGTAAAAAGATTCAAAACAAAAGCCTTGCGCACATTCATTCATTAGACATTCAAAAGACTTGTGCAATCAGATACTTGACATCCATTTACAGATTCTATTGAGACAAACATTACTGCCTTTTCAGTACCAGAAAAATAAACCATTATTAAAATATCAAACCTCGTCTGCTACTCTGTCTTCTGGAGGGTTTTTATGTTTTTATCAGTTTACCAGCTTTATTGACTGATCATTCAACATAAGCACATATGAGGTGGGTAGTACTCAGTCACATTTACTCAGTTACATTTACTCAGTCACATTTACTCAGTTACATTTACTCAGTTACTTTTACTCAGTCACATTTACTCAGTTACATTTACTCAGTCACATTTACTCAGTCACATTTACTCAGTTACATTTACTCAGTTACTTTTACTTGAGTAACCTTTTAAATACATTGTACCCCATAGAGTATCTTTACTGCACAAGACTACACGAGAAACTGTACTCTTACTTGAGTAATAATATTTTGAAGTAACTGTACTCTTACTTGAGTAAACTCTTGTAAATCTAGAAAGAGTAAGAGTACTTTTACCACCTCTGTGTGTCATGTAAGAACAGTTATTCTCGGTTTAGTCCTGGTTTAGTCCTAGTTTAGTTTTAGTTTAGTCCTAATTTAGTCCTGGTTTAGTCTTGGTTTAGTACTGGTTTAGTCTTGGTTTAGTCCTGGTCTAGTCCTGGTTTAGTCCTGGTTTAGTCTTGGTTTAGTCCTAGTTTAGTTTTAGTTTAGTCCTAATTTAGTCCTGGTTTAGTCTTGGTTTAGTCCTGGTTTAGTCTTGGTTTAGTCTTGGTTTAGTCCTAGTTTAGTTTTAGTTTAGTCCTAATTTAGTCCTGGTTTAGTCCCGGTTTAGTCCTGGTCTAGTCCTGGTTAAGACCTGGTCTATGACTTTAGGATGGCTTGTTAACATTTGAGTGCACCTCCCCCACAATCTCAGCTTCCTCACCTGCAGCTACAAAGGAAGAGGTGTGTATTAGATGGTGTTAAAGTGGGGGGGCGCGGCCCAGGAATGGGACATCTGAGGGGCTGTTTGATTTTGGGACGCAGAGGTGCATTGTGGGACGTGTGGCAGCACGCGGAGATAGAGAAAACGGCCAATCAGAAGGCGGCTTACCTGAAAGAGGGCAAATGCTCGCAGCTGCAAGAGGTGAGCGTTTCAACACTTATTAATTAACTAGCTCAAGGCAAATACTCCCCAGTACAAGCTCCTCAGTCCTGGTTTAGACCTGGTTTAGTCCTGGTTTAGATCTGGTTTAGACCTGGTTTAGACCTGGTTTAGTCCTGGTTTTGACCTGGTTTAGACCTGGTTTAGTCCTGGTTTAGTCCTGGTATAGTCCTGGTTTAGACCTGGTTTAGTCCTGGTTTAGTCCTGG
>JAVQKC010146109.1:0-18072 GCA_036025475.1 Philypnodon macrostomus | reverse complement strand
TCACAGTGAACATGAGCCCAAACTGAAACTGTATCACATGTGTATCAGACCAAACTCAATCAGGGACATTAACAGTTTTGTTTCAGTAATTCAACCTTGGTCAGTTAAACAGAAAACACATGCAAAAGAATGTCCAATGACTCTTTCATTTGTCACTAATATGGAGTATGGCCACCCCTGACACGGATCAATGCCTCAGGACGTCGTGCATACTGTCCACAAGCTTGTTGATGTGGTCAATAGGCAAGGTGTCCCACTCTTGGGAGTAGGAGCAGGTGAATAATAATAAGGAAGGATTAAGGTGAATATTGATGAACATAAATAAGAATAAAAAGAGGAATGTATTCCAACTTCATGAGCAGTGTACTGTACATGTATTACCTAAAACTAGACCCTGTTATTACTGCTATTGAATTTGATCCTATACTTCAAAATGTAAATGATAATAAAAGAAGTACCTCAACACTCTCCTCCACCTCAATTCCACCGTCCTGGTCATCATCCATCATCTGATGGATGTTTCTCAGAGCCTCCAAACTGAAGTGGTCGGCCTTGCTCATACATGGTGGAGTCACTACCAAGCATGGGTCTGTCAAAAGTACAGGTGTTAGAATACTTCTATTCTCTTTATTCATTTGTCATTAGGTTGTTATTACCTCCACCAAGGTGGTAATGTTTTCGGTAGTATTTATCTGTTTGTTTGTCTGTCTGTTACTAGTACTAAAAGGATTTGGATGAAATTGGTAAGGGAAGGTCAGGAATGATACAAAGAATAATTCATTAGATTTTGGGGGTGGTCCAGATCATAGTTTTTTTGTTTTTTTTTTATAAAGAATTGTTAGCAACTTTAATCCAAAAAATATTGAACTGATTTTGATGAAAATCTCAGGGATGTTACACAAATTACACAAAGACTTTTTGATTAAATTTTGGGAGTGATCCATATAAATGAGCTGCCTTGGCGGAGGTCCGAGTGCTTTCTAGTTCACATTGTGTTTACTTTACTGTAGTAACTAACCAATAACATCATCCAGTGTATGAATTAGTTAAAGACGTATTACAAGCAACAAGAATGCTCTGGGAGATGACATGCTTCTTCCTGTTATTGACTCCTGAGTCAGAAGCCACTTCTGTGGCCGTGACGTGGTGAGTTTTGCTGCTTAAATTGGTTCAGAGGAGCGGGGGTCAAAGGTCTGCCAGCTGAAGCCACTTTGAAAAACAGCTCCAATAACACAGGTCAACTCTACAGTGTAAAGAATGGTGAAGCCATTTGGGACATCTTCAACTTCAGTCAGAATACTTCAGACCCAACCAATCACACCTCATTATCATTGTTTAATAATTGTGTTGTTCTTTAAAGTTGCAGTCCACTATAACACACCACAAGAGGTGGACAGTGAATTTACTTGAGTACTGTACATAAGTAGGCTACTGTTTTGGTTTTACTCCACTACATTTGAAAGACTAATATTCTTTTTACTTCACTACATTTGAAAGACTAATATTCTCTTTACTTCACTACATTTGAAAGACTAATATTCTTTTTACTTCACTACATTTCAATAAAAAGGCAGTAAATATATTCCAGTAGACAATTGACGGTGTTTATGTTGTTTCTCATTTGTGTGTTTTCCCCTTTACAAACCCTAAATATAACGTAGGCATGGGCAATTTATTAATTGTCATTTACAATTTTAGAATTAGCTTTGATTGAATAGTTCTGATATTAACATGGGTTAATCTCAGTTGAGTCTTGGGTTAGGCCTGGTAGTTAGTTTAGGCTTTAACCCCTGTTTGGTACATTTATGGATTTACACAACATAAAGTCTCCACTGTTTTCCATTTACTGATTCAAGGGGGGGCAGTAGACCAGTGTTTATTAGACTTTTGCAAACCATTTAAAAACATCAAACCGTGACTGGTAGGAGTTAGTATTTGAGTTATGTAAAGTCCACACATGGAATTGAATGTCCAGAGCCTACCTGTTTGATCAAAGGCAGATTGGGGAAGGCTGAAGCCCTGCAGATCTCCAGCGCTATGTGCAACAGCAAAAAGTGCCGCTGGGAACACCAACAGCAACATAAATGAGAAAAGTATCATTCTTGGAAACACTAACGTCCAGAGTGAGCTAAAAATGGCCTTAATGCATTTAAAATCACCCTGGGGCTTAAGCTCGCGTTTGGATGGTACCAGGATCTCTTTGCGCAAGTGTGAAGCGATCCGTGTTTCTATTACGGGTGCTGTCCAGAGCGCGACGTGACACCGGCGATTCAGTTGAGAAATCACTCTTCTTACTGGTTAACCTATATAGTTTTTATGACCACTAAAATGTATGCGGCTTATTCACAAAAATAGACCCAAATGCCGTGCGTAAAAGTTATCTAAAGAAAGTAAAAAAAGAACAAATATGAGTTAAATCCTTTGAAGTTGGATGCACATGTATTCCTCGAGTTAGTTCTCGGCTTGTATTTTCGACTCGCAACAAAAGACAGCTGCCCCCAGGTTTCTCGTGTGTCACCCAATTCCCAACGCAGCGTGGATTTTCAAATGTGACGTTCTTGAGCGAATCCGGCCTCCCACCTCAGCCCCGCCTCGCTCTGAAACAACTAGCCCCCACGCATAAATGAATTTTGTCTGGACAGTCATGATATTAATGGTTTAGTATATGGGTGGACCTGCTTTAGTCCTTGTTTATAGCCTTTAGTCCGTTTTTCTATTAATGCATTTACACTTCAATAGTTCTTATTCTGTACCAACGTGTCTAGTCTTATATTTTTGGTGAGAATATAGGATTATCCTAGTGTTTAATCTGTTCTTTTGTAGGTATTAATGATTAAGAAGATAAACAATTATTTTATTCAAGTCTGTGAGTTGAATGTGGAGCTAATGTTAGAGGATTATTTGTGTGATCATTATGTACTTATTTAAAATACATTTTCAAACATGTATTAAGTATGTATTTCTTATTAACAGACCAGCATTTAAGTGTTGCACCTTGACATGCTTTGACTTCTGCTGTAGTCTTCCTCAGAAGTTAATGTATTCAGATTATATTAAGTAATATTTCACCAGGAGGATATATTTATTATACTTTTACTCGAGTACTGACTTTGTCCCCCATTGCTTATTTGCGTCTTCAATCATAGACTTCGATTCACTGAGTGCACTTGAATTAGACCGTTTATAGATTGCGAATCTAATTGTGTAGGTGTTGCACATTTCTTGGACCCCCCCATGGAAAGATGATTAGGCACACAAAGCCTGCGGTTGCATACTAGAATTACATTTTAAGACATTTAAGAGACTTGGAGACACAAACAGACTATGGCTACCACAAACACACATAGACACCATCAGAGTCAGATTTCACACGCAATACATGTCCAGGTTTAAAAATAGTGTGACTAGCTTTGACCTCTACCCCGCTGAATATGCCCAGGCAGCAACTGTCCAATAAGGTCTCGGACACATCTAAGTAAAAATGCACCTTTTAACTAATTTAATGCCGTTCTATGATATAATACATACAGTAAAAGAGGCTTAACGCTGGAAGACCTAAACTTTACTTTGTTTCTACTATCAGCCTCACCTTAGAGCACACTGGGATATGAATCTGTTAATATGAAATGTGTTCGGTGTCTGAAGCTAGTTTTATTTGTAGCATTATAAAAACATGTATAAACAAAGTGGGAAGCTATAGGTGGAGGATATAAAATGGCCTTTGTAAGAACAGGTACAAATGATAAGTAAAAAGGAAAGTGTTTGACCAGGGTTAAGAGCTTAATCAATACAGTACACTAGAGCTAAAGAGTTCGCTCTAAAAAGTGTGCAGTTTCTTGAAATGACTTATTTGTAAAGCTTATTAATGCACAAAAAGGCAAACAAGAAAACTGGTAAGTCCTGATTGGAGTATGAATGGAGTTGACTTACAACAAGAAGTAAAACATAAACTATAAAAAAAGGTTAGACCAGTTTATAATGTCCAGAAGGATCATCTCCACAGCGGGATTCTAGAGCATAATATGCAGCATTCTATTTGGTAACAAAAGTTCACTATATTACAAAAAGTACCTCATTAAAAGCTTATAAAATATAATATGTATAAAATAATATAACAATACTCCTTGGTCCATGAAAACAGTGATGTTCCCTTGCAGGTGACGGAAATGTCAACAAGCTCTTGACCTCAATGGAAAGAAAGCATAGTGACAAAAGGTGAGCTACAGCTTTCAAACCAAAAATGCTTGCAAAAAGAAAAGTTAAAAACAGATTTGGTGTTTCAATTCCATGGTCGGCTTGCTGATGCTTTTGGCATGTCCAAATCAATCCACAAGAGGGAGCTAAAGAGGGTAATCCTTTGTCCCGTAAGTTTTCTTCTAAAGCAATTTTGGATTGCTTTTAGAGGAGTTTTTTGTGTGCAGCTTTTTGTAGGTCCATGGGCCTCTTTGGAGAATTAATTTACACTGAAACAGTAAAGTATTTACTAGGATGAAAGTGACATGGATGAGCCCCCCGATGACAGGCCTGAATCACTGCCACTATATGCCCCTTGGCTCTCCACGTGCCCCCCTACAGAGGACGCTGGAGAGGAGGAGGATGCTGGTGATGATGAAGAAGTGCTTTGTGTTCGTAGGATAGCTCCAGCGGCACCACAGTGCGGTCGTGGTCCTGGTTCAGGAGTATAAGTGAAGGTTAGGGCAGTGGAATAGATGATCCCATCATTACGAACCAGTGCCACGGGGACCTGTACAGGCTGCCTCACCCAGCGCCAGCCCTCTCTGAACGCCGAAATGTCCGGGACAACACACAGGACACTTTCACCACATCTTAGAGAGAAAACAGCTGTTGAGTTTTATGTACAATTCAATAAAACACAATATAATCCCTTTCTTGTATGGACTCGCCTTATAAATCCTCTTCTTCAATCAAACAGTCCAACCCCAGCCCCATTGTATTTTGTAATACCACCAATACATCAATACAGCCCCTTTTTATTCTTCCTGTAGACTTTCTCCATGGCAGCTCAAACCTCAGCATCATGCTATTACCTCTTATGATCATCTTTGACTTCCCCAAAACATCCAAAAGAGTCCTTGTGATTATATATAAATTCCCCATACATAATATTAACTGGTATCAGGAGCCACATCTAAAACTGTGCTATCTTCAGCTCTGCTTTCTGTCTTTTCCACTGTGGAAATAGATGATCTTATCTTACCTGTACATGGTATCAGCCTCCACATCTCCAAACCACACTCTGAGATTAGGAGTAAAATTCTGTCCAGTCAGCTCCAACATAGCCACATCACCCCCACCATTTAACTGGACAGATACAAAACCAAACAAAATCTAGCATATTCCACGTCAGAAATATTATACACACACATGTCAAACGCTATTAGATGTAATTTCCCATCTTGATAAGAAAGAATAAATGGTAAGCACACAATTCTACACTTCATACTGTATTTCCAATATTCACTGTTCACGATGGGAATATTTAGTTGGAAAGACACGCACATCCAGGTGAGATAAGCTTGCGTGCTGGATCCAGAAATGTGACTCAGACTGTCTGAGGAAGGGCACATGCCCGAAACGTCACATGTGGTGTGAATAATAAGAGAAATAAAAAATTGGGAGCTCTATTTGTTGTGCGGATCCTACTTCTTTGTATCACGATGGGAATATTACCTTAACATTAACACATCTAACATGTCAAATTGCATGCTCAGGTGAGTTGCCCACTAACCAAAGGGTGGCCATGGGAGCCTTTTATTAATGTGCTTGTGTGATGGTGGTTTGTGAGACTGCACAGGGCTGAGTAAATTGTAAATGGCCTTTAGTGCCAAAATACTAACTCCATACTAGTATCCTTACATATAAATAGGTAAAGGGTATTGGTGTACCTGCAGACTCTCCACAACAGGCACAGGAGTGACTGGTGTTGGAACTGGACCCATGCCTTCATAAAAGGTGTACTCTGCTTTGTCTGTACTAATGATTGTCCAAGAAGCTCCATCGTTAATGACATCCTTGTTAGCTTCTTTGGAACACTGTGTGGCCTGGAAGGGGAGAGATGTGTTCAATCCATATTCATAGGTTTATGTCAGGTGTTCAAAATGTAAATCTCAATTACTTTTAATTTCCCTGCCCCATACAGCAGAGTCTGCCTCAAACACTAGAACATTATGAAATGATTCACACCTGAAATTGAATGATTCGTTCCTGTGAGAGACAAAGGTACATCCTGTCTGTGTCTTTGAGGTAGAAGGCACATTTGTGGAGTTGAGACACTGGGTCATCTGCATCCAATAATGCATTCTGTTTGTCCACTTTACGGATGACCTGTGGAATCACATAAATATTAGATTCAAAATATGGAAGCACTTGCTGATATTGGGCTGCTTACTTTTACATACCAGTCTGGGGAGAGCCATGCCAGTGACAGAACAAACCAGTTTGACTGTTTGGCCGTAGTGAATGTATCCGTCTCTCACAGCGAACTCCTCCCCTTCAGACTCTTCATCATCCACTAAATAAAGAACATACAATAATGCAATTAGTTTTATACAATCAGCAAGATACAAGAATGCAAGGTATAAGAAATGATCTCACAAAGGTGAATGTAGAAGGCACCCCACTGCTGGGAACTCGCATGGAAGTTTCCTCCCTCTACATGAAGATACCTGGTGCTCACTGTCTGAGAACGCAAACGGTTGAACAGAGCCACTTTTGTCCCTGAAGCTATACACACTAAAAAAAAGAGAACTATCAATATTAAGAGTTAATAAATGAGATGTTTTGTGAATGAGTCTTCCACTTACAGTCTGCGTTTTTAAGAGATTGCTTCTTTTTGGAGGGCTTTGAAATGACCTTTATCCTCTTACTGAGGAAGAATCCTATGTTGGCGCTGTTACCATACAACATCTTGACAGAGAGCATAAAGTGCTTGCGTTTATCCGAGTCACTGATGTATAATGTCTTGGCTGTGCAGAAGTGCTAAAACAGAAAAGGTGTTCGGTAGTCACTTTGAATGTGTAGGTTTGATGGAAATTGAGAACATCAAAGGATAATATTATATATATGAAATAAATGACTCACCTTCCCTTCCAGATTAAGTTGTTGCATTTCCTGCTCACTGTTCCCTATTCCGATGAAGGCACAGGGCTGGGCCTCCTGCTCCGTGCAGCCTTCCTTCTCCATTTTCTCCAGCTTCTTTTGCCATCCACTGCCCAACAGGTAAACACATGGTGGAGGGCAGAAAAACCTGACACAAAAATACACTTTAAAAAAATAAATAAACTGAATGTGTATTTTCTTTAGGAATGTTTACACTGACCTTTTCTCATTGCCATATGACTTTTGGGCTACCTTTGCATGCAAAATGAGCACCGTTTGATCATCTTTCTCCTTCAAGTAATTCCTCATGGCCTCCCTGAAATGTAACACAAAAAATGCTGTAGCCAACTTTGATCAGGAATGTAAGTCATATGTATGGTTATATATGCACAATAGAGTTCGCTGCAGTGAATGTTTCTCATGTATGTCGTCTGTACCTCGTCAAACGCTGAGGCTGAGGTCTCTCTACAAACTTCCTGTAGAACAAAAACATAAGTACTGGTGTTTAAATGCGAGATACAATCATTTTCATGTTGAGCATATTTTTTTTTTAATAAACAAATCCATTATAGCAGTGACAAGATAATACATGAAAGGCCTGTAGGCTGTACTGTATAACCATGCTCCACTAGATGTCTCTTGACATTTCTTATAATACATTATTTTAACACAAATACATGTTATATCAGATTAATCTGCATGTATATTAAAAACAAGATTGTCTTTGACCAAAATATTGGCTAAATACTATTCTCTGTGTAGCAACAATATAGGCTGAAACTACATGAAAATGGGTTACAGGAACGAGTTGAGACTCATGTAAAACACGCTTTCATGCTGAATACATCCAATATCAGAGAAAATAGACGCTGTAATAAAGAATAGTTTTCGACAAGTGACCCCACATAAAGTTAGTCATGCTCTGTGTGGGGCCCGTTTACTACCACTGCCACCCCAAACCATCGTCCAAACAGGAAACCACTTGGTCACGCTCTAACTAACCAACAAACTAACTTTTTGATAGTTTTGCTCTAAACTTTAACACTTACCCCGTAACAACGGGCGCCATCTTCCAAATAACTCTCCCCCCCGAAAAGTCCAACAATCGCGAGATCCCTCCCCACCCCCCTGCGACACAGCGGAGAAAGCGGACCCAGCAGACTGGGAAAGACGTGAGAGAAAGAGAGCGAGGGGGAGGTGTGACGGGGCAAAGGGGTGAAGAAGGGGGAGGGACGACGGGCAGAGGGCAGACGCCAAAACAACAGGCGTGGGAAAGTTACAAGGTCACGCGAGAACTAAAAAACTCTCACAATAGACACAAATAACAGACAGCCCATACATCGCGAGATATTGAGGCAGCCTCGCACTGTGCTTTTTTCACAAGGTACCCACAGTAACCAGATTCCCACGCCTGATTGTGCAACGTCAACTGCACCTTTTTCAACAGAGGTGTATGTGCGGTGTGCTTCATGAAAGTGCATGTGGATATCTGTAGGCTATATCAAATGTACAAAACATGTTATTCATAATGATAAAATATACATAAGTAATAGAATTAAGAAATAATAAGAGGTTTTCAAACTTGGATTAAGAATCCGTTTTGCCCTGTTTAGTCCTTTGGTCTGGTTGGGGACTTGATCTTAATGGAGCCATCAAGGGTGTAACATCAGTTAGTGCAGCCAGGGCAACTGCACTGGTGCCCAAGAGGAGGAGGGGCCCCATAATAACAAATAACCCTGTATATTATTTGGGTTATAATGCCTTTTAATATTATAATCATAGAGTGCAGAGAGCTGTTTTTATGTTCACTTGACTGGGGCCCCTCTTTGCAACCCTGCTCCACTGGGACATCAAGGTTAATCTAGAACTGTAAGACTAAAATAAATCAAACACCAAAACATTTGTCAGGATTCATTCACTTCTCAACGTATACAGAAGTTTTTATTGATGTCAAATCTTGAATCACAGAAAAGACTTTTACTATACTATATACTTTATATTTTCCAGATTATCTTCTTCCTGTATAATATATAAGAGATGACGACCCAAAAGAATGTGCCCACAGTATTTTGGGCCAGATATTCAGCATGGGATGAACTGGTCACTCTCCAACGAAATGGGAAGTATCCCATGAAGATTTCATGTCCCAAATACATGAGATACGGGTTCATCCCTGAGGTAGATAAATGTAAGTGAAAAACAATCATTCAAATTACAATGAAAATACAGGTCAATATTTACCGGTAAAGTAAAAAGGTCTTCCGAGCCACCACTTTTTCACTTCAGTAACATAGTAAAGCAGCATTAAAAGCAGAAATGCAAAACAGGCTGTTGTTGTCACGTAGGACAAAGACCTAAACAACATTTCCCAATAGAGTTACTAAATTATACGTCATCTGTATAATGTATATACAACTGTAGACACACTACCATAGGTTCTTGTTGACAGGAATGAAACCCTCTTCTTTGGTACATTTGGTCAGAATGGCTGATATGATTCCCTGTAAGTAAATATGTACAAAGAATTTAAAACTGCAAGAATTGTGGAAAACGCTTCTCTGTGAGATTGTCTTACCAGGATGAGTCCCCATATGAGGAATCTGGATAATAGGTGTGTATGCAGATCCCTGTAGTGTAAGATCATTTTTCCTGCCTGTGACAAAAAAAGTGATTCTTTAGACGCATGTGCGAATCAAACTGATCTGTCTGATTTTTATACACAAACCTGCAATCCAAGAAAAATAAGGAGAATAGTATTTATGCTGCCAAGGACTCCCTCTGCATCAAAACGTATGACAGTTTTGTAAATGACCTATAGGAAAACAAGGTCTTTGGTGACATATCAGTGGAAGTCATAATAACTTTTATCAATGTTAAATCTTAATTAAAGTCTAATGACCTGCACTGTCCAAAAGAATCAAAAGCAGCTAAAGCAGAATTCTGAGAACATATCTGTGGACATAGAGCTGGTCTGATCGTATAGATGTTGTTCACTGACCTGTGAAGTTGAAGTGTGATGAAGGTGTTTCTCTCCCAGCAGCCAGCGGTCAATGTATCCAGCAGCTCCTCCAGTGCAATTAACATACTGGCCCATGTCCCCTATTCCTCCTGGACCAAGATAGCCACTGTTCAAAAATATAACTGTTGGACTATTGCTGTGCATTATAAAGGAAATTTTACTTTGGGGTTTTTATGTTTTTTTACATAATAATTTGTCAACTCACGTGGGGCAGCCAGGTACAGGAAGTCGAAAAGTAATGCAAAGCCAAAAGACTTCAAAACAAAACACACACAACCAGGCTGGCCAGTACAGAATAATGTCAAGAACAGGGAACCACAGAGTATCCTGAAAAACCAAAGTGCTTAAAGTTTAGCAAATTAAACAAAAAAAAAATCATCCTTTTACATAATTGGTTTCTAACCGCAGTTAGGTGAGCTCTTGCCACTAATAAATCCAAACATGATACCACCAGACATGACCAGGCAAAGAGCTGCAATACACCCGGAATCCTCAGGTTTTCCCAGGACACTATAATGAGAATAACTGGATGAACAAAAAGTGTTATATTATTATCATTATTGGTCACATTTTTTGACTCACTAGATTCTGTGCAGTAGTATGGGCTGATGATAAAGACCCCAATAGCAAAAAAAACCAGGTATCTGCACAGGACCTTCTTTAGCAGAACGCAGCGGCTGAACCCTGAACGGAGAAAGGTGTTGACAGGGTAATAGTTATCCCTTCTGTAAATAAATACCTGCAGAAACATAGAAAATTAAATTCATAATATAACTATTTTTAACTTGTATGATTACTTAACAAAACAAAAAAGAAGCTTACAAAGGAAAGGCTAAATCTGCAACTGTAAGACCTGTGAATGATTTTTTTTGTTAATGTATGGGGGAAAATGTGTATATAAAATAAAAATGTATGATGATTAAACATTAAACAAAAATGTGCAGTGCTTACCATTCCAGCTTGAATGTCTAAAAAACCAGTATCGTCCTCCCCCTGAGTTTGTAAACACCAGAATGACCACAACAATACTATGCAGAAAAATAAAGAAAATCTTCAGAATTTATTGAGAACATTTTTTGCTAAATGAATATATACCCTCTGAATGTAGCCAGTGATCGAAGTCTATAACTGGGGCTAGGAGGGGGAATGTTGTCACTGACAAGTGCTCTGCTTGGGGAGCCCAGCTCCTATTTATGACAAAAACATCAACATTCACTTGATTGTTTTGACCTTCACATCACAAAACCTTTAACAAGAGTACATGCATCCAGAGAAACACTTACAGAGTTGACCAACTGCTCAGTCTCTATAGAAGAATACAATCTGAGTAGAAATCTTTTAACTACATTAAGTCTAGAAAAGAAATGACAAGGTTATGTTAGGCTCTTTAACACAACTGGTTCTGGTTAGTCTTACCCTAAAACAGTTGTTCCAATGGCATAAACTAAAGCCAATCCAGCCAGGACAAGAAAAGCTATTAGGAGAGCTGAGAAGATAAAAAAAATGCTGTTGTATTCGCAACTCGTTAAAAAGGCTGTTTTAAATTTGTATTCAACTCACGTTTGTAACTGTTGACTGGATCTGCATCTATGACTATGGAGCAGTCAGCATCTGAGTTATTGTTCTGATTTCTCACCCAAAGAGAATAATTTCCTCGCTCTCCAAAGTGCCATATCACACTGGAATATGTAATGGTTAGTATATAAAACATGGATATATGACACTGATGTTTTAATTATCACACATTTAAGACACTTTGGTTTGTTATAACTCAACATACTTGCATATCTGGTTGTTCTGTTTGATCACTCTTAATGTGAGTTCATACGTTGTGCTCACAGCAAAGTTGACTGAATGGCCAGGATGTAACCATCCAAGCGTTTGGTATGAACACTGATAATGTGACAAAAATCAAAGCATAAAGCTGCATTAGCCAATGAAAGAAAAGATTCAGTCTGTCTGAATCAGGAAGTGTATGTGTAGACCTACATTATAGCATTGTTGAGAAGTCCAGTTGATGCGTATCCATTTGTCCAGCTTATTGTGGACCGTCAGTAATGCCTCCTCAATTTTCAGGTTTATTGGATTTTCAAGTTGTATGTTAGCTGGGGCTATAAAGAGCAGCCCATCAAAACAAAAGGTGGAACTAAACATTAGCATGTTCGAAATATCATTTGGAAAATCAGTGAAAAGTCTACTTACAAACAGACACTTCCGCCTTCACTGGCATCACAAAAATGACAACCAGCAAAACAATAACTTCAAGAGAAATTATGTCACAGTTAGCGTGAGGTTTCATTTCTTTTCTGTGTTTGAAGATCTTTCTTCATTGAGAATGTGTCTGTTGCATTTTTTACTTTCTTTCTTATGACAAAACAGGTTTGCTTTGAAAACACTTCCCTAATATGCAGTGGGTGTGTCACATAGTTTCCTGCACCTGTCTGAGCACTCCATAGATTTGTGTGAGGTCGTTCTATCATAAGTTACACAAGTTTACAATGATATTGAAGTTAATAAATTACAATTATGAGTATTATTATTATTATGACTATTTTTTATATATAGTGTTCAGGTCATATTGTTAGTGAAAAACCTGCTAATACATTGTTGATGCTTGAACTGGACTCCTCACATTACATCTTTGACTGTTTGTATTCTGTGTTTGCAAATATGCGTTGATTAACTTTATAAGAATGCTTCTCCTGCTGAAGGTAACCCCAATATTAATTTATTCCCCCCCGGTTGTCATTTCTATCTTTGGAAATAGCCCCATTTTCAATTATTTAGACAACGTAGGCAAAAAGCAAACATTTGCACAAGTATAAAATGTTCTTTAAAGTCTGACAGCAGTATATACACTTACAAATCACACAGATTATATAAAAATGACACTTTTACAAGAAAAAAAAATCTAAAAATATACCAGCATCCGGATACAGCTTGGGTTACTATATAATGTTACGATTTAATTCGATTTATGGCACTGATGTGAGTTATATATACACAACACTGTTTAGGGGATTTTATAGGTAAATGGTACCACACTCTACCAAGCTACTGTGTGTGCAAACGTTTGAGGGATTGTAACTCAATCCTTTGGCCTGTAAAAAAATATAGTTACATACAATTTAAAAATGTTTCCTGGGTGAGTTTGGCAGGATTTTAGCTGCTGATGGTTTTTAGATTACATTATGATCCTAATTTACACAATTCTGATGATTTATATTTTCCAGAATATCTTTTTTCTGTACAGTACATAAGAGATGAAGACCCAACATGAAGTGGCCACAATATTCTGGGTGAGATGTTCTGCATGGGATTGGCTGTTGTCCATTCGCCAACGAAAGGGGAAGTATTCCTGAAAAACTTCATGACCCACATACACAAGGATAGAGTTCATACCTGAAATAGACAGGTTTGCACAAAACTGAGAAAACCTTTCAACAAGAAACACATGTGCTGTAGGGTTAGTAATGATGTAAACAGGTGGTGAGGTATTTCTTTATATGTATTCACCAGGATAGTAGAAAGGAGCTCCAGACCACCACTTTCTCACATCCACAATGTAGTAGATCATCACTAACAGCACATATGCGAAACAGGCCAAGGTGGTCACATAAGACACAGACCTAAACATGATAAATAGTGTTAATAAAATCCAAGTGTGAGGCGAACTTTTAAATGTTAGAGCTGTCTAAACTGTTACCATAGGTTTTTATTGACAGGAATGAAGCCCTGGTTTGTAGAACATCTTGTCAAAATGGCTGATATGATTCCCTGTAGCGTACACACAATATATTTAGAGAAAAGTCAATTGGATATTTAATGGAGCTAATACATGTATCACAGCATGTCCTTACCAAAAAAAGGCCCCATATAAGAAACCTTGATATTATGCTTGTGTGGAGATCCCTGTAGTGTAAAATGATTTTCCCTGCCTGAAAATTGACAGTGTTTTGTAAGTCACACCAGCTGGAAAAAAAAACAAACTGAATCCCATTTTCAAGTAGCTAACCTGTAGTCCAAGAAAAGCCATGAGAACTGAGTTGATGCTGCCAAGAACACCTTCTGGGTCAAATGGCATACGAGTTGCATAAATCACCTATTATGTAGAAAACAAAAACACTTTTTTACTCCAGTTCAATAGAGGTATTTTTGTATTATCAAAATCACTGTGTATGTTTGTTTGTTTCAGGGTTTATGCTGCCCACTGACCCGTGAAGATGGATTCTGATAAATGTGTTTCTCTCCCAGCAGCCAGCGGTCAATGTAACCAGCAGCTCCTCCAGTGCAATTAACATACAGCCCCATGTCCCCTATTCCTCCTGGACCAAGATAGCCGCTGCTCAAAAAATAATGAAAGTTTAGTGGCATTTATGAAGTACCAAATCAAGTATGAAATTCTACACCTAATGTATTTTGTATACATTGTCCAACTCACTTGGGGCAGTCGGGCACATGAAGAAGAAATGTAAGGCAAAGCCAAAGGACTTCTAATAAAAGCACACAAAGCCAGGATGGCCAGTACAGCAATATATCAAGAACAGGAGACCACCAATTATCCTGGAAAAATAGAAAACACAGCATATAAGTTTAACAAATGGTAAACAAGAGGTGTTTCAATGCAGTAACGAAAAAGAGCTGCTAACCGTGGTGATGATATCAAGGTGAGCTCTTGCCACTAACAAATCTAAGCATGCTACCATCAGGTATGACCAAGCCAAGCGCTGCAACACACCTGGGATCCGCAAGTTGTCCCAAGACACTATAGTGTGATAGCATGGAAGCGGACATTATTCATTCAAAATGAACAAACAGGGTAAATGTCATTTGTGTTTTGTACTAACGGGGTCCTTGGCAGTAATTCGGGTTGATGATGACAACCCCAATAACAAAGAGCAGCAGGGTCCTCCACAGCACCTTCTTCAGTAAGGATGAACGACTACAGCCTGCGCGAAGCATGGTGTTGATAGACAGGGCAATAGACGTCCCCATTATAAAAACAAACCTAAAAGGAAAGGTACATTATGTTATATTGTTTGTATTGTTGTTTGTCCTGACACAGAGAATGTCATCCTGTGCCGGAAGCAAATGCCACCAATTTGTTGTGTGGTCATTAATAAATGAATCTTGAATCTTGTTAGAATTTATACAAATATTTTTTATACAGTTCTTTATATTATTTTGTGAAAAGGAAAATTAAACTTACCAAGGAAAAACAAGATCTGCAACAGTAAGTCCTACAAAAAAGGAATAATGTTAGTAAAATAAAAGCTTATTTCACCAAAATGTAAATCAAAATAGTGTATACAGGGACATACAAATGTTAGTGCTTACCATTCCAGCTTGAATGTCTGAAGAACCAGTACCGTCCGCCTCCGTAGTTTACAAACACCATAATAATTAGAGAAATACTAGAAGGAGGAAGTAAAATTACTGAAAAGCATTTAGACATACTAACAAAAATATGATATACAAGATAACCACTCTACCCTCTGAATGTATCCAGTGATCGAAGTCTCTTGCTGGGGCTTTGAGGAGAAGGTAGGATATTGTCAGTGGCAGTAGTGGCTATTCTTCCAGGAGAACCTAGTTCCTAAACAATAGATAATAATATATTTAATCTTTCAAATTTTAGTATTTAAACATTAATGCACCACATTGCCCAAGAGAGTTTTAAATAGAAAATGATTCACGTTCAGCATTAGACTTACAGAATTGATTAACATCTCTGTTTCAAAAGAACCGGTGATATGGAAGACAATTCTTCTCACCACGTCAAGTCTGGATAAAAACAAAAATAATCAGTGAGAAACAATCCTATAAAATCATTTCTACATTTTTCTAGATAAAAAGCTTACCCTAACACTGTTCTTCCAATGGCATAAAATACAGCCAACCCAGCCAGAACAAGAAAAGATACAAGTATTGCTGTGAAGATAATTAAATAAATTAAAATAGATTTGTTCACTGTAAAGAAGAATGGTTAGTCGACACATTTGACTCACGTATGTAACTATTCACTGGGTCTGCCTCTGTGACTAAAGAGCAGTCAGCCTCAGAGTTATTGTTCAGATTTTTTACCCAAAGAGAGTAATTCCCGTGCTCGCCAAAGTGGAATGTTAGTGCACTGCAAAATCAAAAGGTATAAGTATAACATAAACAAAAATATACAGGTTTTTTTATATAAGTTTTACAAAAAATAAGAGATTAACATACAAATGAAAAATAACAGTTTGATTTGATGTATAGCTTACTTGCAGAGCTGTCTGGATGATGTGTCATTAAGCCTTAGATTTAGTTCATATTGTGTGTTCACCACAAAGTCAGCTGTACTAGGTTGGCCAGGACTGGAAGCTGCAGGTACTACTCCAAGTTGTTGGTACAAACACTAACAAATATTAACAACAGTATTAGTGAAATTCTAAGATCACTCACTTTATGGAATATAAACTAATGTGTGTGAGCCTACCTGGTAGCACTGCTGAGAAGTCCAGGTCACTATTACATCAGCGTCCAGCTCATTGTTGACCGTCAGTAATGCCTCGTCCATTTTCAGAGCACTGTGTTTTTGATCAAAGTGAGCTGTGGTTGAGAAAGCGCGATGATAAATACCAGCAACACACACAAACATACTGACGGCTAAAAATAGATCATGCTTCCGCCACTTTGCTTGATCAAAATCAGCATAATAGGCTACAAAGCAACATGAAACTGCAAACCCATGACGAAAACCCGTTCAAAGCGTTAAACAAAATACATGCTTACTTTTCTTTATTTGATTTGATTTATCTCACCTCAAATACACAGTAGACTGGAAATAAAGGTAATCCATCCCGGCTCGTTTAATGCAAAAATGTCAAACTAGCTCTGTGGTAGCAAGCTAACAATACATCGATGTAAAGGCTATGGCTGCAGTGCCTGTGGTCAGTGGTCACATGCTGAATTAATCCGTAAAACTCGAGAGGGAAGTTCAAACAGCTCTGCCTACTTTCAGTTGTGAGCTGCTGAGAAAGTATATGACTTGAACGCTATTTTTAATCACGACAACAACTGCTAATCGACAATATAGCAAAGCATGTGTTAAAAGTGTAAACTCGGTGGCTAAGCTAACCAGAAGAGCTATTTAAAAAGTCTTTACTTACAACTAGACATCTCAGCGGTCAGAGGCACCACACAAACGGCTATAACCACAACAATAACCGCAAAATATAAAGTATCATATTTCTCCAGATGGCTCATGTTTATATGTCGTGCAGCTCTGTCCTTCTCTTCTGGATGTGTGCTTTTTGTGGTCTTATTTAGTTTCTTTTTTGACATAGCAAAATAAATTCCCTTCAAAGACTTCCTTGTTTTGATGTTCTAGTGGGAGCGACATGGGACAAATTTAAAAACGCTACCTGTCGTTTCTAACGCCCATCAATTTGCGTTTCAAAATTGTTAATGACAGCGAACGTATGCAAAATAACCGGTTATTGTATTGTTAGCACTGTATTGACACCATGAGCCTTTGTTTAAGTTATTCAGCTAGTATCACATTTACATCATCACATCTGATTCATTTCACGCTATATTTTATGAGCCTTGGCTAGTCGACAGTAAAAGTGTATATCAAAAATCAAATAAAGTGCGACTATTTTAAATTTTTTAATTTTATTTTATTATTGAGATAAATCTTTGTTTACGAATACAAAGATAGAACAAGGAACAAAACACAAGACATGTAACGAAGTATGCCAGGGGGGTTAGACAAATACAATAAATACATTTAGTACAAAAAAGGACTTACAGTATTCATATGTATTTACAGCTTTTTTGTTTGTATTTTTTAGAAATAGTAGATAAATAAAGTTCAATTTCCTTAACCAAAACTGAAAAAAAAATGATGAGAATTTACATTTGTGTATATATGAAATTTGCCAAATATTATAATT